>JAJJZI010000013.1:0-83032 GCA_024321975.1 Alternaria sp. 'sect. Undifilum'
ATAGCAAGCTAGTTAATTTAGAAGAGGACTTAGACCTCTTGCCTGTTTAAAAAAAGGGCGGATTAGAATATACGGCTAACTACTAAAGACTGTAGAAGTAATCTATTTACAATTTTAATTAGTAAGAAAGGCCTGCCTACTATAAACAAGAATAGATTAGAAGATGCTAAGTAAATAGAGCATAAAGCTAGTGCACTATTAAGAACTTGCTTAAATTAGCAGTAAAATACTAGTCTTGCTACTCTAGAACTAACTCCTAAACTAGAGACTTTAAGGAGCAACGACGTAATTCATTGCAGAGTTATTAATAGTTAAACAGCAGTGCACTTGCTAAAAGAAACCAATCTATTAATACTTAGAAGTAAGGAGCCTCTTTTAAATAAGCCTAATAACTTATTACAAATATAATAGTTTGTGCTTAAAGACTCTAACGCGCTAGCTTGTTGTAATAGAACACCTGCTTAAGTAAGCAAGATAGTAGAGCGTAAGATATCTTAACTAAGATTTTAAGCATTAAGCAGCAGATAAAGTAAGTAATTACAAGCTAAACCTCTACTTATAAGGCGTTGTGCGCAGATTGCAGGCAAAAGTCTAGATTAGCTTATAAATTGTTATTTTCTACTGCGCAAGCTAGGTGGCGGGCGTAAGCATAAAGACGCAACTTGAAATTCTAATAATTAACTAAAAAGTTAAAGTACAAGTAGTATTAATGCATTAATTGCAGATTTTTAAAATTTATTATAAAGCAACTTTTAAAATACCTGTCTGCTAGGTTTGCAAGCAACCTAAGAAAATTAAGCAAGCTACAAGACTTTTAATTACGTAGTTATAGCAGCTTTGCTTTCTAAGCATAAGCAAAAGCTAAATACTTGACAGTAATACAACAATATACTTAAACTACTAAAATATAAAAGCAAATACTTTAGTATTTTATAAAGGCCTTGTTTAAGAATGCCTACAAGAAAGAGATTAATTAGTTAAGTAGAATAAGACTTAGCCTAAGATATTAAAAGAAGAAGCAGATAATTGCCTAATACTTATAAAGTAGGTTTAGACTTAAAAGTTTAATTAAAACAGCTTTTTTCTTAAATGTAAGGCGCAGATTGTTGTAAAAAGTAATTTCTAGAAAAAAGGCTTAATTAACTTAATGTACGCTGCTATATTAGCAGCTAAGTCCTTCTAAGCAGTAATAGCTATTGCTGCTAAGAATAATTTAGAGATTAAGTGGTATAATATTGTAGAAGTATTCCTTAATGCGTTAATTATAGCAAATAACTTAGTAATCTATAAAATGCTTAATAGCTTTAAGAAGCCTAGAAAGTGTGTATAGCTTAAATGCGCACTTTATAGATTGCAAGACTTGCTACTGTTGTAGTTTCAGAAGTTCTCAGGATTACTAAAAGAGATTAAATAAATTACCTTACTAAAGAAGCCCTGCCTATTCTTTAATTAAGATAGGAGGATCCTAGTTTTGTTTTATGTAGATAATATCTTATTGCTCTTTGCAAAATATTATCAATAGAAAGTAATAGATCTTTAATTAAAGATTATAGACAATCACAAAATATAAGAACAAAAATTAGTTAAATTGTTCGTTAGTATTAGAGTAATTAGAAATTGCAAGAAGCAAACAATTACGCTTGTATATAATATGTATATTAACAAAATTGTAAAAAGGTTTAAGCTAAAGGATAGTAGTTTTCTAAAGACTCTTGTTATGAATAAACGCAGGATGTATCCCTTAAACAAAGAATATAAGGTTAGAAACTAACTATTGCATAGAACAAAGGATAATAATTAGTACAGAGCACGCAGATCACATAACTAACATTACGCTAAGACAGGACTATTAGTAATAGCAGACCCTAAGGGTAATAGCAGCTATTATAGCAAAGGTTAACTATTAGTAATAGCAGAATAACAGTGTAATAGCAACAGACAAGGCAACAAGTATATATATATAAAGACTTCCTTTATTAAACTTGTTGTAGTTAACTTATACATAGTTTATCTTTCATATAGATTGTTTACTAGTTATTTTATTATTATAAAATTAAATTGTCTTTATTACTGTGTTAATTTAAGATAACTTTTTTCTATATATATTGCTAGACGAACTATGCAGGCTACTGCTTTAGTGTATCTTACCTTAGTACATACTAAGTAGAGAGAAGTATAGCTTAACCTTTTGTAATACTTTAACTACCTAGAAATTAAGTAGACTTAATTAACAAATAAATTGCCTAATTAAAGTTAACAATATGTTAGTTCTAAAGTTACTTAGAATACTACAGCCTAGAGTCTAGAACTCTCGCGGGCGCTAGTAAACAACAATATGCTTAGCGTATCTAAGTTAGAGACAGAAGAGAACTTTAAAGCTACAGAGCTTAGAAACCTTAGGCAATAGGCTTATGTTTAGGCTTAGCAGATAGCTAAAATATAGAATATAATTAATTAGCTAGGAAGACAGCTAATAGCTACCTCTAATAAATAGAAGCTTACTAAAAAACCTAAAATAGCAGCGCCTAAGAAGTACAGCAGAAGTTAAGAGGAGCTATAAATGTTCTTTACTAATATTAACTTGTACTGCAAATTTAACAACGTATCAACTAAGCAAGATAAGATTTCTCTAGCAAGCACGTATATAAAAGGAAAAGCCTCTAACTAGATGTAACTATACATAAACAACTACCTACTAAATATAGAGCAGAACAGGACTAAAAAAGATACTTAAGCTATATTTACTAGTTAGACAGAATTTAAACAAAAGATAGAACGCATCTTTAAGAAAGAAAATACTAAGAATTAGGCAGAAAAACAAATTACTTACTTAAGGTAAACTAAGTTTGTATTAGCTTATATAGTAGAGTTTAAGCACCTATAAACTAGAAGTAATAAGAACAAAACAGTACTTAAAACAGTATTCAAAGCTAGCTTAAATGAAAATGTTAAAGATAGCTTTGTATACTATAATAAGCCTAGAGCACTACAAGCTTTAATTAAGCTAGCTATACATATAAACAACTGCTTATAAAAACGCTCTTAATAGAAGAAACAGTTCTAGCCTATGATAGCTAACACAAGAAAGCAGCGCAATAAATATAATAAAAATAGCAACACTATTATAACTAGTAAAGTACAAGAGAAGGCTAAAAATAAAAAGACTTAAAAAAGAGCTAGAATAAACTTTCTAAAGAAAAACGCTAAAAGCGTAATAACAATAGAGCATGTCTATAATGCAGTAAAATAGGTTACTTCTGTAGAGATTGCTTAAAGAATAAAGCAAGGCAAGCATTTATTAAGATTAGAATAATTAAACAAGAAACGCCTTACCTAGCTAAGATAAAGCTAAATAACAATTTAAGCAACTTAGATTTCTACAAAAAAGCATGCTTAGAAAACAGCTATAAGATTGTTCTACAACTTAAACTAAGTAATAAGGTTCTTACTTTAAGTAAACCTAAGTTAATAGACTAGAAAATTAAAGACACTGTCGTGCTAAAATAATTAGCTGAAAACTATTCTTAGATATGTAGAGACGCAATGTATTACGCTAATAACTGTTTAGTTTAAGACTAAATTATAAATACTAGCAAGAACGCTAAAGAAGTAAAGTATTAAGTAATATACTAACAGCTCTACTTTAACAATCTAGTAGCTAAGGTAAGGAACTAAGAAGCTTAAGAAGTAAAAAATACTAAAGAACACAAAGAACTTTGTTAGTATAATTATAAACTAAAATGTAAAATTTATAAAAAGAATAAAAAGAACTACAGAATAAACTAGAATAGGTGCTGTTACTTAAACTTGTGGGTAAACAAGTGCTTAGCAAACAACTGCTCCTTTATAAACTAAAAAAGCAGAAATCTACTACTAACTTCTATAGACGCAATAAAAGGATAAATGCCTTTTCTATTAAAAACAATTTAAGAAGGCACGACAGGTAGACAACTACTACTTTACTACTTTATTATTAAACATCTTTAAGGCAGCAGATTGCCTAATTTACAAAGCAAAGAAGCTAGAACTATAAAAGTAAGCTTTAAGGCAAGAAATACCTTACAAAAACCTTTATTAGAGCTTTAGCTATAATAATAGTTACTTGATACACTACAGCACTAAGTACAGTGCAGGCTACTTTCTTAAGAACAGAAAAGATAAGTAGCCTAAAAAAAACTAGGATGCTACTAAAGATAAAGTTAGGCTATTAAAGACAGTTCTATAATAACCTTTAAGAAGATACAAAATACTAGTAGTTAAGTAACATAGCTATATGCAATTATATTTATATAAGGTTAGAAGATTAAGGCGCTTGTAAATAGCAAGGCCGCACAAATAATAATCTTACTATAGACAGTAAAGAAACATGCAATACTGTATAAAGTTAAGAAAAACCTAATTTTAATAATACTAGTTGACAAGAAACCTATAGAATATAGAAACAGCATAATACATTTAGAGACCAAATTAACAAAGCTATAAGTAGCAGACACAGAATATTAAATAAATATTAACTTTATAAATCTAAGTAAACTAGACATGCTAACAAGTTAGAATTAGCTAAACGCCTATAACTCTGCTATTAACTAGTAAAAAAAGACAATCCTTAGCTAGGAGCCTGTGCACAAGGTTACTAGAGTACAACATAAAAAACACCTAATAAATTAGAGCTTACTTAAGGACAGGAGATTTAGCAAAATCTTACTGCATAAAATTACAAGAATCTATGCAAAAGACCTTTAGAAAATAAATGTTATATAAATAAAGAGAGTTGCAACTATAAGGAAAGAACCTTTATTACTAAAAATACAAAAAAAGTATTAAATAGACAAGTGTTAAGAACTGTTTAAAGAAAACAAGGCTACAGATCTAGCAGACTATTAAAATTAAGATTACAAAACTATCTTAGATAAAAGAGCTAAGTTAAGCCTAAAACTAATGTACTCTATAGCGCTTAAGCACAATGCTAAGCTGCAGGATTATATCTAGAAGAATTTAAAAAAGAGATTTATCTAACTAGAATTAGGCTTGATAGCCTTACCTATCTTGTTTGCAAAGAAGTCTAACAGGAAGTAGTAACTATGTGTTAACTTTAAGAGGTTAAATAGTGTAACTTAGAAAAACTAATATCTCTTACTACTTATTACAAGGCTTATAGACTAACTCTAAGGAGCTAAGTAGTTTACAAAATTAAACATTTAAAAAGAATTTTACTAAATTAGGATTAAAGAAGGTTGCAAATAGATAACAGCGTTTAAGACAAAGTATAGACTTTTTAAGTATATAGTTATACTGTTTAGATTAGCAAACGCGCTGTAACTTTTTAATTAGTTATTAATAATGTACTTTACAAGTACCTTAAGATCTTTGTTACAGCGTACTTATATAATGTACTACTAAACTTAAGGAGATTGCTAGAAGAATATATAAAATATGTTAAGAAAGTGCTTAAGAAGCTTAAAGAATACAAGCTGTACTTATAGCTAAAAAAGTGCAAATTCTATGTAAAAGAGACAGAATACTTAAGCTTTATAATATCTACAGAAGAAAGTAAGATAAACCTAAAAAAGATTGCAGCTGTACAAAATTAGCTAGAATTTAAAATAGTTAAAAATGTGCAATCTTTCTTAAGATTTGCTAACTACTACTAGAAGTTTATTAAAGATTACTTAATAATTATAGCACTTCTTTCAAAGATTATAAAAAAAAATAAGGTTTTAATTAAGTTAAGCAGATATTCCTTAAAGCACCTGTACTAAAAATATACAACTTAAGACAAGAGACGCAAGTTGAAACTAACGCGTTAGATTATGCACTTAGAGCTATATTATTACAGCAGTGCTTAGACAAGAAATAAAGACCTGTGTTTTACTGTTTAAAGAAGTTCTTTAGAGCAGAACTTAACTACAACGTTTACAATAAAAAACTACTAAAAGTAGTTGATGCTTTTAAATAGTAGAAAATTTACTTACTAGGACTACTACACTAGATTAAAGTCCTTACTAATTACTAGAACTTAGCAGGTTTAATAACAACGAAGAAACTTAACTAACAACAAGTGTAATAAGCTTAAATGTTAGCTTAGTTTAACTTTAAGATAAACTACTGCGCTAAAACGCTTAATAGAGTAGTAAACGCTTTAAGCTAAAAATCTAACTTATATAAAAAAAGTTATAAAAAACTATATAATGCTATGTTTGAAAAGATGCCTAATAGCAGTCTACAATGCAACTAGCTGGAACTAGCTAAAGTAGCTAAGGTGGCCGAGCGGGTAGAATTATTATAACAACAATAGCAGCAAAAAGCTACTAACTTAAAGTTAAAGCCTAAAAAAGACGGCTTTAATAAACTTCTATAAGACAAACAAGTGTACTAAAATATAAATTAAAGAGATTAAACATATGTACCTTTATATATAAAATTAAGACTTATTAAGAAACTGTATAAGTCCTTAGAATACAGACATGTAGCAACTAAAAAAATAGTTGAATAACTAGTTAAGGTGTTTGCAATACTACACTTGCAAGCAAAGATGCAAGATGTCCTAAGCAACTATTTAGCTTATTACTAGAACAAGCCTAAGAAATATAAGCTTTACAGCCTGTTACAACTCTTGCAGCTACTAACAAGACTATAGAGCAGCATAATAATAGACTTTATAGTTAAGCTCTTAAAACTGTTGAAACTAAGATCTGCCTAACTTTGTAACACAGTCCTAGTAATTAAATGTTAATTAACTAAGAGAGCAAAATTTGTGCCTACTAAAAAAACTATTATAGTAGAAGAATACGCGTACAAGGTTGCAAAGGCACTAGTATTAAAGTATAAGATACCTAAAGAATTTATAAGAGATAAAAATAAGCTGTTTACATCAAAGTATAAAACAATATTTCTAGCAAAAATAGGAGTAAAGAAGAAGCTTTTAACTAGCTTTTACCTAGAAACAGATAGCTAGACAAAAAGAACAAACTAGACACTAGAACAGTATTTAAGGATGTACGCTAACAAGCTACAAGACAACTAAGTTAAGCTTTTGCTAACAGCACAATTAGCCTACAACAGCACTCGATTAGAAATAATAAAGTACTCGCCACACTATGTAAACTACAGATATAAGCTAGTTGCTTATTAAAATCTAAAAGATGTAGAAACTATCGCAGTAGGTGTAAATAACAAAGCCTGCCTTATGCAAGAACTATACAAAGAAATAAGCAAAAATATTGCTTATAAAAACTTTATAATATTTATAGTAACATATAAGCAAAGAATTAAGAAACTAACTTCTAAAAAAAAGAACAAATTTTTCTGTTACAATAGAACTTAAAAACAAAACAACTAAGCAAGAACCTAGATAATCCTTAAGTAAACTATTTAAAATCCTAGAAAAAATAAGTATAGTAAATTATAAACTCTAACTGCTACTAAGCATATGCGTCTACTCTGTCTTTTACAAGAAACACCTAGAACTAGCACCTCTAAATACTAAGCTAGCAACAGATATAGAACTTAAAGACAACAAGTACAAGGTTAAAGAAATTAAAGACTAGTAGAAAATTAGTTGTTAGTAAATGTACTTAGTTAAGTAGTAAGAGTAGCTAGAGAGCTAGAACACTTAAAAACTAAAGGAAAATTTAACAAACTGCAAGTTACAGGTACTTAAGTACTATTAAAAATACTTAAAGAGAAGAGGACTAGGTCCTTAAGAAACGAATAATTAAAAAAAATTAAAAGAAGCGTTAGCCTGTAACTAGCTTAAGTTAGTCGACAGTCTAGGTAGTAATAGTTTAGTAGCTAAAGGTTTGTACTAAGGGCAGAATTCTTCTTAACCTACTCTTTTGCACAATCTTAAAAATTTAAAATAGCAAGAATTTAATTTGCGTATAAGTGCTCTTGCTCTTTGACTTTTAGGAGCTTGCAATAAATCTAAGCAGCATTCTTTTTAGTGCACGCAAGCTCTAGCCTCTTTTTGCTCTTCTTAGCCTAAACTTTCTCTTACTCCTCTTTAGAAACAAAAGACTACATTTAGCAGCAACTAAAATTCACTTAGTATAATAACTAGTTGCAGTATTTACAAAGCAATAAAAGTTCTTTTCTTTTTAGCACTTATACTAGAAGATTATTTTGTAACTTTGCTCTTGCACCTAAGTTATATATGCACAACACTTAGCAGTTATACTTTGTAAATAATTAAGGCGGGAAGATTAAACGTTAGGCATAGTTAGGAAGGCATAAGAGAGGACAAGCGTATAACATAATAGGTATACTAAAACCTTATATGTAACTCACGTTACAGAACGCGGCACAGGAAAATAAAATTTTAAGGTATTAAAACAACAACCTTAAACAAAAAGATAATGTTACAAATAAACGCAGGATGTATCCCTTAAATAAAGAATATTAAGTTAAGAACTAACTATTACACAAAATAAAAGATAATAATTAGTGCAGAGCAAGCAGATTACATAACTAAAATTACGCTAAGACAGAACTATTAGTAATAGCAGGCTCTAAGGGTAATAACAGCTATTATAGCAAAAGTTAACTATTAGTAAGGGCAGGACGACAGTGTGATAGCAATAGACAAGGCAACAGGTATATATATGTAAAGGATTCCTTATTACAATTGTTATAGTTAACTTATTAATAGTTTATCTCTTACACAGATTGTTAACTAGTTATTTTATTATTATAGAATTAGATTGTCTTTATTACTCTGTTAATCTAAGATAACACTTTTCTACAAGAATTGCTAGACAAACTGCACAGGCTACTGCTTTAGTCTACCTTGCCTTAGTATAGACTAAGTAGAGAGAAGTATAGCCTAACCCTGTGTAACAACTCTATTGCTATTAAAGGAGCTAATTAAGAACACTAGCAAAGCAACTAAGCAAGAGATTAAGGCCTACTAAAAAAGGGTTCAATTAGTGTTGTACACAGCTATTATGCTCTGTCTAGATGTTGCTTACTTAATTTTTAATCTTTTACATTTCCTTACAAACTCTAGTAATTAGCATATAAAAGCTGTTAAATAGGTGATTATGTACTTTTATTAGACAACATGGAACGCGATCTAGTATAGGAACTATAATAGCCTAAACTTAATAATTGTAGACGATGCTTTCTTTGCAGATAATTAGGAAACTTGTTAATTGTCCTATAGTTATATAGCTATTCTATATAGTAGTTGTGGGAGCTGAGAAGGAGTAATTGAATGATTAATGGAGGGGAATGAGTATATTGATCAACTAAGTGCCACAACAAAGTGTCCAATAACTACTAAAAAGACTTCGGACGATCTGGCTCGTTTATATGCGCGCTACTAGCTCCGTCACGTGATATCTCACTAAGATCACCCAGTAACCTGGGTGATCTGGATTTCAAAGGAGAGATCCGGAGTGATCCGCATATTAGTACTCCAACACACCCCCTAGGTTAGTGAGATACTATTGATCTGAGCTGTAAGCAATCCAGGTAATTATAATAAATCCAAGTTGTTAATTAAGAGGGCCTCTGTAATTATAGCTCCTCTACGTAATCTTCTGTTGTCGTAGTGATGCTGCGTGTTGTTGCTTTAATTAATCCAGCAGCCTAAGTAATATCAAAACATTAGATAGACCCTAAATATCGCGTAAATAGTTAGTGCGTAATCGCCACAACAAAATTGATCACGTTTATTGCCCCTCTAAATCTTTTGTCCTCAACCTCAATCAATCTAATCACTGAGTCCTTTAATCCTATCTTGACCACTATCACTAACATAGTAAGCAAGATTGCCTTATTGTTCCCTCACTAATTAGCTACTAATCTTTTTAGTGTAGTCCGCCTTAAGCAACAACAAGCGCAGCTTAGAGAGCTATCGTCAACGTGATTGACACTTAGAAAGCCGCCAGCAACGTAAGAATAGTGCTGAGCATAAGCGTCACGCGCGCTAAAACCTGTTTAACAGTGAGATTTAGCAAGCAGCTAATCTCTAAAATAATAAGAGTTAGTTGCCTCTGCCTTTTAATCTATACGCTCATCGCAAGACATCTAGTAGCTCTGCTTAGAGGCTAATTGCCTTACCTGCTAAATTAAGCCTGCTGTCAAGTTCTTGCTTAAATTTTAATCTACATAAGAGTCTGACTAAGCTATTAAGCTAGCGCAAAGGCAAGGCTCCTTAAGAGCTAAAGTAAAAGTTACAGCAGATAACTACTTAAGCAGCAACGCGTGAACAGTAATATAGCGACAGTAATAGGCTAAAAACGCCTACTAATCTATCTACTAAGCGCACTGCGCCCCCCTCTACTTAGAAGAAGGCGCCTAATAGCTCCTTAAAGATTGTTGCTAATCGATTACATTTTTACGTTCTGCCTTGTAAGCGCTGCATAAAAAAGATACTAGATAGTTTGTACGCAAAACACTGCTTTAATCGCGTTTAGACTAGTAGTTAGAGCAGCTCACGCTGTAGCGGCTGCTCGTCTCACACCTGCTACACAGTCAATATTAATCTCGCTGATTAATTTATAACTATGTATAGAGATAAAGAAGTAAGTCTTTAATCTTTTAACCTTCTTACTTAGCTTGCTAACTAGTTTTTAGGGATAGAATAACAATAAGATGTACTAAGCTTTAAAAGCTTAACTGCTTAAGGACATTATTGCGCGCCGCAAAGAGATTAATAGCAGCGTTACGTCTACTAGAAAGCCTTCTTTATAGAAGCTTCCTGTCTATAATTGTCGCGCTTAAGAAATGTTATATCGCAGTTTTGCCGCATAACCTCTTGCTCCTGCTCCTGCTCCTGCGTTCGCTCCTGCTCCCGCGTTCGCTCCTGCTTAGCAACCCGCTCAACAGCTGCAACAGACGGCTTACTATACACAGCAGCAGCAACAGTAGCAATATAAGCAGCCTTAGCAGCAACCTGCTTAAAAGTTACTGCTTTAAGAGCAGGCTGCTCGCGGAATGTTGCCCCCGCCTAGTCTATACAATCGTCCTTCTGTTCGTCGTCCTAATTACTATACAACTTATTTATATGAGCGCGATTATTACGCTAGAGTAAGGAGGCAGTTATCTAACAACTCCTTATATAGAAGTAATAGATTAGAATTAAGACGCAACACTGCTTACCTTAGGACTCTCACTGTATAAGCTTAGATAGCTTAAATTGCTCTTGAGCTAGCTAAAGCTAAGCAGGCTAAGCGTAATGCGATAATAGAGTCTAGCGAGTATAAAAAGTCTAATGCTTATTAGTAATAGGGTTCCTAGTTCTAGTTTAATAGTCTAGCTCACGTTCTCCTGCTCATTGTAAGCAATTAAGAAGAGACTCAGCCTAGTATATAGATGTTGCTACTTAATACAAAACCTTTGCTTATTAATTATCGTTTCTTTGAATTAAATGCTTAACTTGCTAAAAGTTAAGCAACTGCTTAAACTTTTTAAACTGTTATTAGGTGAGCGACTTAGTTGGTCTATTAGCTAGCATAATTGCTGTTTCTAAGTATTTAACCTAAAATAATCTTTTAGTAAACTCCTGCTGCAGCTACATGTTTTGTATATCTACATGCCTTAATTAAGTGCTAATCTAGTTATTCTTCCTAACTACAAGCCTAATTGTTTGTTAATTATTGCACTAGACTGTCTAGACATCTCCTAGATCAAGAGACAGCTCGCGAAAGAAGCGCTTAAGAGCTATAGCCTCCTTAGTAGTGTGCTTAAGGGCGAGCAGCTCAGCCTTAGTAGTCGACGTGGCTACTATAGTCTGCCGAGCTGCCTTCCAAAATATTAGACTACTATATAGGATAGCTATGTATCTATAGGATAATCGACGAGTTTCCTAATTATCTATAAAGGAAGCATTGCCTACGATTGTCAGATCTAGGCTATTGTAGTTCCTATATTAGATCGCATCCTATCTTGTCTAATAGAGGTACATAATTACCTATTTAACAGCTTTTATATGCTAATCACTAAGGTTCGTGAGGAAGTGTGAGAGCTTTAAGATTAAGTAGGCAACATCTAGTCGTAGCATAATAGCTGTGTACAGCACTAATCTAACCCTTTCTTAGTAGGCCTTAATCTCTTGCTTAGTTGCTTTGCTAGTGTTCTTAATTAGCTCCTCTAACAGCAATAGAGTCTTTAGAAAGCTACTATCCTCTAGCTTAAACTTCTTTGCGATCTTGTTAATATACGTATTATGTACAAGCGTGATTATTCGCTTCTTACAATCTCTAATTCTCTAGATACTAAGGAACTATTCGACTAATCCTTGTTCCTGTATCTTGTATTTGTCTATAATCTTTGACTAAAAAACTATCGCCTTCTACTTATAATCTTTCGCGAAGAGCAGTAGGATATCATCTATATAAAACAACACTATGATCCTCTTTTCTTCATTAAAGAATAGGCAGGGCTCTTCTAGTAAGGCGATTAGTCTAATCTCTCTTAGTAATCCTGAGAACTCCTTATACTACAACAGTAGCGAGTCTCGTAATTTATACAGTGCGCAGTTAAGCTGTACGCACTTCCCTAGCTTCTTAAAGCTATCTAGCATCTTATAGATTACTAGGTTGTCTGCTGTAATTAACGTATTAAGGAATGCTCCTACAACATTATATTGCTTAATCTCTAAATTATTCTTAGCGACGATAGCTATCGCTACTTAGAAGGACTTAGCTGCTAAGGTAGCAGCGTAAGTTAAATTAATTAAATTCTTTTCTTAGAGATTACCTCTTACAACAATCTGCGCCTTGCATTTAAGAAAGAAGCTATCTTAATTAAACTTATAGGTCTAAACCTACTTTATAGGTATTAGGCGATTAATTGCTTCTTCTCTTAATATCCTAGTCTAAGTCTTTATCTCACTTAACTAATTAATATCCCTCCTGCAGGCATCCTCGAACAAGGCCCTTATAAGATACTAGAGCAACTACTTCTATAATCCTAGCAGTTTAGGTAGATTATCACGATGCGGTTAAGTAATTCCTGTACTTAGTTTATACTTAGTGAGCGAAGCTGCTATAACTACGTAATTAAGAGTCTTATAGCTTGCTTAGTCTTCCTAGGTTGCTTGCAAACCTAGCAGGTAGGTATTATAAAAGTTGTTCTATAATAGATCCTTATAATCCGCGATTAATGTGTTAACACTACCTATACTTCTACCCTCTAGTTAATCGTCAGGATCTTAGGTTGCGTTCTGACACTTACGCCCGCTACCTAGCTTACGCAGTAGAAGATATTAATTTGTAGGCTAATCTAGGCCTTTACTAGCAATCTAAGCACTATGCCTCGTGAGCAGAGGTTTAGCTTATAATTGCTTACCCTATCTACTATTCGTTGCCTAAGATCTCAACTCGCAAGATAATTCACGCCCTACTATCTTGCTTACACGAGCAGGTGTTCTATTATAATCAGCTAGCGCGTTAGAGTCTACAGGCACAGACTGTTAGACTAGTAAATAAGGTATTCTACCTACAGGTTTTAACAGATTAGCTCTTTTAAGCAGTTATACTGCTGTTTAACTATTTATTATTATACAATTAATGAAATTGTCGTTCCCTAAGGTCTCTAGTTTAGGAGTAAGTTCTAAGGTAGTAAGACTAGTAATCTGCTACTAATCTAAGCGAATTCTTAATAGTGCACTAGCCTTGTGCTCTAATCGCTTAGTTTCTTCTAATCTACTCTTATCTTTAGTAGGCAGGCTGTCCTCACTACTTAAGATAGTAGATAGATTACCCCTAAGGTTTTTAGTAGTCAGCTGCATATCCTAATCCGCCCTTCCTTGAACAGGCAAGAGGACCTCTAAGTCATCTCTAGGATTAACTAGCTCGCTATTATAAAAGATCTCTACAATTTTAATTGCTTAATCCCTTAATAGCTCTTCCTCGCAATCTCCTTGGTAGAACAACTGTTTATTAAAGGTTACATTACAAGTAGTAATCACCTAATTAAGTGTTAGTACTTATATATAGTATATGTTAGAGGCTTAATAACTAATTAAATAACTAATATAGCCGCAAGGATTAACCTTGAATCCTTGATAATTACGCCTAGCTGCCTTATCTTTATCTAAAGAATAGGCTCGGTAGCTATAGGCATATATTCTACTCTAGTCTAGGCGTAGATCAGCAGTCCAATGTCTAATCTTAGGTAGTTGAAAATATTAGAATTATTTCCTAAACTATTCTTTAAGCACCTAGTTAGGGGATTAGTAGCTATAGATCTTAGTAGGGCTTATGCTATGTAAGTGAGCAGCCGCATCTATAATTACTAGCTAAAGCTTAGCTAGTAGATTAGCGCTCGTGCGCATTTTAATAGCCTTTGTAATTAGCTCTTAGCTAGCTCTCTTTGCTGAGCCATTGGGCTTATGTGTGTATAGCAGTGGCGTCTTAATCACAATCCCTTTCTGTATTGCCTATTTTTTATATCTTGATTGCCCTCTCCAAGGCAGTGTAGCAGTATCGTTATCTTAATAGATTTCTACAATCCTCTGCTAATATTTCCTCTTAATCCTCTTAGTAAAACCTTTAATCACTAGCATAATATTGTTTAGTGTCTTTAACTAGGTATTGTGATTGTAAAGCTTGCCTAAGTAGTCTTTCTTAATAATTAGTGCCTATTTCTCAAGCAATTAACCTGTTAGGAAATTAAACAGATCCTATAAGATCCTATAAAAAAGTTGTAGTAATCTTTCTCTTAGTTGCTGCAAAATTACTTGCAAGGCATAAGCTGTTATGTAGTAATTACATTCTAATAGCTTCTTGCTAGTAATCTCAACGGTCTGCGCTAAGCAGACTAAGGCTTTAATAGCCTGTTGTCCTAGGTAACCTAATTGTTAATGCCACAAGTCCTTATCACTAGTGCGCAACTTTAGTATCCTTAATTGCGCTACAGCGTTCACGAGTAGTATTAGTTAAGTAGAGTAACAAGAGACTTGCTTATATTCAACAAATAAAAAATTAAAAGAATATTTAAGGTTAATTAAGACAACATTCTTCTCTAGCGTACTAGATTACATAGTGTAATTATATCCTAAATACTAAATGCCTAACTAGTTGAGCCGCTCTTCTAACATAATATTAGTATAGAAATCTAGTACAAGCTTGACGTTAGTAAGCAGTAGATTAGCTATCTTAGGGCCTGCCTTGCTATGCAGGACGTTCTTAAGCAGCCTGTTTCCTATCCTAGCAACTAGAATAGATTAAGTGCCTACTAAGACTGTCTCATCATCAGCGCATTCAGTAAAGGTGCCTAGTACTAGGTAATCTATAGTATTAACTAAGTAGACTGCTGCTCTACTATCTAGGATCGTACAAAGGGATAAGGCATAAGGAGTAAAAGCTACACTAAAGACGTTTAGCCTAATTTTATTAATAATGTTATTTAGGTTGATTAGTGCTAAAACTAGTAATCTATAGTAGAGTCTACTTAGCTTATTAATAGCTGATCTACTAGTGCTAGCCTTCTAGCCTTCCTTCTTAATCTGAGTGCGCAGAGATGCCTAAGTGTTGCTGTTCTATCGCTTAACAATCTTCTTTTTCTTATTATCTAACAGCTTAATTAGTATATTGCTAGTAAGGCTTAATCTAGTAACTGTAGTTTGAAGTTAGTGGCAGTTGCGCAGTGTCTAGAAGTGCTTACTAATAGGCCCTTTACTAGCCTTGCAGGGACAAGAGTAGGGTTGCTTACCGCCTTTATTTAACTTCAAGTTGTTAGCACTAGTAGATTATTAAGCTAACACTAATCTAGATCTAGTTTAGAACACTGCGTGTCCTTTTCCTTTTAAGGAAGCAATTAACTAATCCTGCAACAAAACACTAAAGATCTTTCCTAGATTATTAAGAGTTAAATAAGCTTTTCTTAGCGCTATTGCTTATGCTAGCTTATTGCGCTTCTCGCGCGACTAGTCTAGTGCGATCTTAGTGCCTAAGGCGTCTAAAAAATCAGTAATTGCTAACAGCCTAACAACCTTAGAGAGTAAGTAGATTATCGCTCGTCGATACAGCAGCTGCTACTTAGTAAACTATTGCTTAGGACCTATTCGTCCCTAGCGAGCTTTATCTAGGTAGGATCAGTACTACGCCCTAATTAAATACTAAGTATTCTAATTAGTAGGTGCGAGATCCTCCTTGAAGATCTTTACTAAGACTTAAAGGCTAGTGAGGTTCTAAGTAATTATGCTCATTAAGGCGTTTAAGAGCAGGTCTAGATAGACAGTCTTGCTAATCTAGTCCTTAACATTAGTGATCTTAGCTACCTTCCTTGTCTGTTAAGAGGCCTATACTTTGTACCTGTTAACTAGCTTACTATAATTATCCTTCTTGTACTTAGCATTAAGGACTTAAGCCTTATATTTGCGTTAAGTAATCTTATAGTCCTCTTGTTCTTATGCGCTTGCGTCAGGTGATAGAGTAACTAGTCGCTTAATATCTTTAGGCAATTTAGGATACTATAGCTCTTAGTAGTCTATTAAGGGCACGTCTAGGAGATTGGGATTAACCTAATCCTAGATGCCCTTCTCTAAGCAGTGCAGTCTTAACAGAGTAAACTAGGTTAGCTAGTCTGATTAGGCTTTTAGGGTCACCCCTAAGGCAATAAGCAGTGTGTTAGTAAGGTCTATATTAGTAAGACGCTATTATAGGATTACAACGCGGGTTATTGTTAGAGTACAATAGATTGATTAGTCAGTTAGTAGGTAGCTGTGTTAACGATGACAGTAGCCTGTAGGTTAGAGGATAGGTCAGAAGAGGTTGATCGTATGATCAATAAGTGAGAGAGGTACAGCAGCAGCAGCGATCTGCTGGCCAGTGCTGTAGGAGATAAAAAAGAGGAGAGTAAAAATCTAATTAAATAAATAATCTTCTAGCTTGCTGATTGCGCAGTAGGGATCGATACTACGATCAAGCAGCCAGGCTCATAACTGTAGGAGCTGAGAAGGAGTAATTGAATGATTAGTGGAGGGGAATGAGTATATTGATCAACTAAGTGCCACAACAAAGTGTCCAATAACTACCTTAAAGACTTCAGACGATCTGGCTCGTTTATATGCGCGCTACTAGCTCCGTCACGTGATATCTCACTAGGATCACCTGGTAACCCGGGTGATCCGGATTTCAAAGGAGAGATCCGGAGTGATCCGCATATTAGTACTCCAACAGTAGTTTAATATTTTAGAAGACGGCTCGGCAGATTACGGTTACTACATTAACTACTAAGGCTAAGCTGCTCGCCTTTAAGCATACTACAAAAAAGGCTATAGCCTTTAAGCGCTTTTTTTGTAAGCTATTTCTTAATTTAGCAAACATTTAAATAGTTTAGTGTAATAACTAACAAACAATTAGGCTTGTAGCTAAAAAGAATAAGCAGATTAGAACTTAATTAAGACATGAAAATATACAAAACAAGTAGCTGCGGTAGGAAAATACAAAAAGATTATTTTAGGTTAAGTACCTAAAAACAGCAATTATGCCGGCTAATAGACTAACTAAGTCGCTTACTTAACAACAGTTTAAGAAGTTTAAGCAGTTGCTTAACTTTTAACAAGTTAAGCACTTAATTAAAAGTAACAACAATTAATAAGCAAAAGAATTTGTACTAAGCAGCGATATTCAATACTAGTCTAAGTCTCTGCTTAGTAGCTTATAAAAATAAGCAAGAGAACGTAAGCTAGACGAGTAGGAAAACTACATAACAAAAAACTAAAGTTACTAGTAATGATTAGAGTTATTATAATTGCTTAACTTTAATATGAAATTATGCTTAGCTTTTTTAGCTTTAGCAAGCTTAAGAGCATCTTAAGCTAACTTAGCCTAAGCAGCAAGAGTTTAGAGGTAAGTAGTATAGCAGCGCGAATTTAATCTATTACTTCTATAAATAGAATTGTAAGATAATTGCTAGCTTACTTTAGCATAATAATTGCTTTTATATAAGTAAGTTGTATAGCAATTAGGGCAGAAAACTCAAAGGTAAATGTACACAACAGGCAGAGGCAATATTCTTTAAGAATGCTGTTTTTAAAGAGATATTTACTAAGGAAGTTATTGTTGTATTTAAGGCTGCTGCTATTGATTATATGCTAATTGTTGAACTAGCAGCTACGTTGGTTGACCTAGGATGTACGCAGCATAAAGTTGTATATTATAGGTCTTTTGTCTATATAAACGACCTTAATTTTAACTTATAGCCTGCTAAGCAGGCTGTATACGGCGTAGTTAATTATTAGCAGTATACCTTGAATTAAAGACAGAAGCAGGAGCAGAAGCAGGAGCAGAAGCGGGAGCAGGAGCAGGCAGCAAGGACTAAGCAGCAAAAGTACCAGAAATTTCTTAAGCGTAGAAATTATTAAAAAAGGCTTCTGTGCAGAAGGCTTTTTAATGGACGTAATGTATTATTGATTTTTTTGCAGCAAGTAATAATATTTTTAAGTAGTTAAGCTTTTAAAGCTTAGTACTTTTTATTATTATTTTATTTTTAAAAACTGGTTAGTAGACCAAGTAAGAAAATTCAAAAACTCAAAACTTACTTTTTTATCTCTATATATAGCTATAAATTAATTAAACAGATTAGTATCAACTCTGTAGCAAGTATGCAACAAGTAACTGCTGCAGTATAGGCTGCCTTAACTTTAGTCTAAACATAATTAAAGCAATGTTTAGCGTACTAACTATCTAGCATCTTTTTTATACAGTACTTACACAGCAGAATGCGAGAATGTAATAAATTAGTAGAAAACTTTAAAAAGCTATTAGGCGCCTTCTTTTAAGTAGAGAAGAGCATATCACGCCTAGTAAATAGCTTAAGAGGCGTTTATAGGCTATTGTTGTTGTCTTGTTACTATTTGCAGGACGCTGCTTAAGCAGTAAGCTGCTAAAACTTTTGTATTAGTTTTTAAAGAGCCTTACTTTTACACTAGCTTATTTGCTTAGCTGAACTTTTATATAAATTAAAGTCTAATTAAAAACTTAACAGCAGACTGAATTTAGCAGATAAGGCAATTAGCCTCTAAGCAGAGCTACTAGATATTTTGTAATAAGTGTACAAATTAAAAGACAGCAGCAAATAATTTTTGTTATTACAAAAGTTTGCTACTTGTAAAATTTCATTGTTAAACAGGCTTTAACGCGTGTAACGCTTATGCTTAACACTATATTTATGTTGCTAACAGCTGCTATTTAAGCAATTCTTATGCTTATAACAGTAGTTTGCTAGTTAACACTTGCGCTTATTGCTGCTAAAGGCAGACTACACTTAATTAGCAGCCTAATCAGTAAAAGGAAAATAAGAGAACACTGCATACTATATTAGTATCAGTAGTTAAGACAGTCTTAGAGGACTTAGTAAGCAGTATTAAAGTAAGGTTAAGAATAAAAAGTTTTAGAAAGGCAGTAGACGCAATATATATTGTTATAGAGCTGCGCACTAACTAATTACGTAATATTTAGGGTCTATTTAATGTTTTAATATTACTAAGGGCTGCTAGATTAATTAAAACAACAATAAGCATTACTACAACAACAGAAGATTAGGCAGAAGAGCTATAATTACAGAGAGATTTATAATTTTTTAATTTATTATAATTGCCTAGTTGCTTACAGCTTAGATTAATAGTATCTTACTAACCTAGGGGGTGTATTAGAGTATTAACATGCTCTAGAACATGCAGATTACCTTATTAATCAGATGATCCTAGTAAGCTGATCACATGACGATAGCGCTAGCGCCTTTACATACAGGCTAGATCGTTTGATTTTTTTAGTAGTTATTAACACTTTGTTGTGGCACTTAGTTAATTAATACACTCATTCCACTCCTCCTAATTAATAAATTAAACCTTTTTAGCTCCCACACCTTAAATTTAAAAGACGCCTACTATTATCTAAGGATAAAGGCAGGAGAGGAGTAGAAAACTGCTTTTCGAACACAATATAGACATTTTAAGTACCTTGTTATGCATTTTAGGCTCACGAACGCCCTAGCAAGTTTTTAAGCCTACATTAACAAGGCTTTATAAAAGCACTTAGATTATATATATATAGTTTACCTAGAAAATATCCTTATTTATACCTACAATAATAATGTTGCGCTGCACTAGCGTGCTGTACGCGCTGTTCTTAACTTTTTGCAGAAAGCAGAGCTATACGTAAATTTAAGAAATGTACATTTGCTTTTAGCAAAGTGCATTTTCTAAAATTTATAGTTATAAGAAGCAGCATCTACGCAGATTTTGCGCGCGTTACTACTATGAAGCAATAGCCTACACCAACTAATATTAAGGAGCTACAGTCTTTTTTAGGATTTACAAATTTCGACTAGTGTTTAATTAAGAACTATACTGCAGAAACGGCCTCTCTTACAGATATCATAAAAAGAAAACAGGGTTCTATAAGAATAAGAACATATATACTGCCTTTACAAGGCTAAAGCAACGCTTTACATGTACGCTTACTTTACGCTACTTTAACAATACACGTGTAATTTACATTAAAACAGACGCCTTTACCTTTGTACTTTTAGGCATATTGTTTTAACTATTTAAAGACAAAAAATAGCATTCTATTGCATTTTATTTACAGAAATTGCAAAACGCTAAATTAAACTATAAAGTATACAACTTAGAACTCTTAGCTATTGTACAAAGTTTTAAGAAATAGCGACACTACTTAGAAAGCGCTTAGCACACTAATTAGGTGCTAACTAATTACAATAACCTGCGCTCTATACGCGCAGTACAGAAGCTAGACTAGCGCTAAGTACACTAAGCTCTTTGTTTAAAAGCTTTTAACTTTAAAGTTAAGTACTGCTTAGGGTATATAAACCCTGCAGACAGACTATTAAGAAAAGTAAATTATAAATAGAAGAACTTGTTGCTAACTTAACTATTGCTTACTTTGCAGAACAAACTTCTAGCCAGAGTAAAGTGTAGTAAAAAAAAGAATTTACAACTTAGTATAGCTAGAAAGGCGTATATAAAACGCATGTAGCTAGCGTTTGTAGAATAGCGAGTATCTATACTGCTAGTGCTATAAGGTGCACACTATGCGTACTACGCTAACTAGCTAAAGTATTAGTTAGTAGCAAACCTGCGACAGTAGAGTTAAAAGCTTTAATAAATAAACTGCGCTAGCTGCAGTAAAGAGACAATTTTGCTTAGCAGTAGATTATAGACTTTAAGTAAGTAACATGCACTTAAAATAGCAGCAGCGCGCAAGTGTAGCGCGTTAATAATAAAGAAGTCCTAAAATATAAAAGCTGAATTTATGTTCTACTAGAACAAGCTATTAGGCAAGAGATTTTATTATAGAATTATAATACGCGCATAGCAGGTTATATTAGCGCACGTAAAACGCATAAGCTTATTGGCAGGCTATATTACTAGCTAGAGCTAAGCTATAATGTTTAGAATTATATAAGGACCTGCGTAGTATGCTAAAGGAGTAAAGCTCTTAGGCACAGCAGATACAGTAAGTTGTTACTACTACTAGTCTCTAATAGGATTTTTAAGGAAGTAAGCCTTAATTTTATTACTAAGCTACTACTAGCAAAGAATAGTTAAGGTTGCGTGTTTAATGCAATTGTTGTAATTGTTGACTGCTTTTTAAAGATAGCAATCTACATACTAGCATTAAAGATATAGAATACCAAGCAGTTTGCAGAATTCACCTTTAAGCATATTATCTTAAAATATAAAACTTAGAAAAGTATTGTGTCTAATTATAGGATAATTTTTGTCGCAATGTATATACGTATCTTCTAGCTAAAGTGCAATTTATTAATTAGTTAGTTTTTTGTTTCTAACAGTTATAAGCCTAGTAACGGTTAAACCTACGTAAGCGCTTTTAATGTAGTTGCCTAGTAAGGTAAGTAACCACAAGCGAGAAAGCGGCAAAAAGATAAGCCTAGAGAATACAACACAAAGACAGCCCGCAGTACAAGGTAGCTTTACTAGCCTTATAAGGTTAGTGCGCCTAGAGCGCTAGAGCTAGTGAGCTAGTATCTTAGCCTCCTGCTTAATAAAAAAGAGTGCTAAGGGAAGGGCTATGTGCTTAAAGGGCTATAAGCTCTTAAGTAGATTAACTAGCAGTAGGCACTGCTCGTAATCTAGGGGGTGTGTCGCAATGTGTATACGTATCTTCTAGCTAAAGTGTGATTTATTAATTAGTTAGTATTTTGTTTCTGACAATTTTCACTTTAGAATTTTAGACAGAAATATGCTACTAACTACAAGTAAAGTGCAGGTTAAGCACAGCTTTCTATCTGTAGACAAATAGGCAAACTAAACGCTAAAATTAAATAATAAAATAATATGTTAGAAATTTTGTATTAGAATAACAAGATAATTAAGTCTTACTTTTACTAACAGCTTAATTTGCATATAATAACTCTATCTACGAGTTAACAAAAACAATACCTTTTATGCAGTATATAGTAAGCACTTATTGCTTACTTTGCCTTCTAAAGACAGTAGGGTAGAAGGGGGGGTGCTAGACGCTGTAAATAGAGTGTAGCGCATGCACAGCGCGCGTGCAATAGCAAAAGAGCACTTATTAGCAGCACAAAAATATTAACGCTCCTACTATAACAAAAATTATAAACTAAAGATTTTCTGCTAAGGAGACTTAGTGCGCCTTAGTATAAAGAACATTAAGTATCTTACTAACTTAGCAAGAAGCTTTCTAGCAAGTTTATAAAACTAATTTAAGTGCAAGGAGCAGTTCGAGCGCAGGCTTACTAACTGCAATTACTACTATATTATTGTATTTACAATGTCTTCTATGTGTCTTTACTAGAGCAATAGGAGTCGCGCAATAGCTAAGAAAACAATACTTAATCACTAGAAATTAGCTCTAAAGGCAAAGAAATTTAAGAAGTTAGAAAAACATTAAGAAAGCAGGTTAAAAATAGCTAGCTAGAATGTTAGTTACAATAGAAGGGCTACAATAAGTTATAAGATACCTAGACCCTAGCATCACAGTTTAAGAATATAGAAGAACTAATTAAATAGTTTAAACACAAGCAGAGCTCATTGAATTATCAGCAAGCAAAAAGAAGATATTAAACATTGTTATAGCGCACAAGGGGCGCAAGACTTAGTATCTAAGAGAAATAATTATAAGTACAAATTCGCTAACTACTACTTATTATTACTAAACTCTTTACTACCTTTTATCTTGCTGTTACCTAAATCTCCTGCATAGACCACCTGCAACAATTGCGCACTCTTACTTTTACTGTAAAAGTTTTTAACAAACAAACAATAATTTTTAAAGTTACTACAACAACACTAAAAGAATTTAAACCTTAGACACACTACTACTTGCAACACATTAAATGCACAGGTAACGCGCGCCTTAGGCGCACCTAAGCCGCGTGTAGGACGCGCTCCCTACTATTCTACTTTATATATACAGCATGGAGTTTTGATTGAAGGCTGTTAGAACGCTAGCCTAAAAGAGGAGGCTCTATCACGGATAGTTGTGTATTTACTAGATTCTCTAAGTCTCGCTTATTGTTAGCGTGCACACTTGTAATTCTGCTTATAAGCTGCCTTAACCTGCAAAAGATTTCTACAGGTATTATTGCTTAAAATATTAATATGTTATTATTCTAAGCTATCTTTTACTATCTTCTGTAGTGCAAAGCAAGTACTATTGCCTAAAGCTACTCTTTATAAGAATATGCGGATCACCTTGTTAATTAGGTAATCCTAGTAAGCTGATTACATAACGATTGCGCTAGCGCCTATATATACAGGCTAGATTGTCTTATTCCTTTTTAGTAGTTATTGGACACTTTGTTATAGCACTTAGTTCATTAATACACTTATTTTACTCCTCCTAATTAAGCAATTGCTCCTTTTTAGCTCCTACAGTTATAAGCCTAGCTGCTTAATTATAGTTTTAATTCCTATTGCGCAATCAGCAAGCTGTAAGGTTAACTATACAATTAGCATTTTACTCTCCTCTATTCTTCTACAGTATAGCTAGCAGATTGCTGCTACTGCTGTACCTTTCTTACCTATTGATTACACTATTAACCTCCTTCTAATTTAAGCTACTTAGCTACTTACTAACTAGCTAATTAATTTGTTAACACTTTAATAATAACTTATGTTGTAATCTTATAAAGCATTTTACTAAGATAGACTTTACTAATACACTGCTTGTCGCCTTAGAGGTAATCCTTAAGGCTTAACTAAACTAGCTAACCTAGTTTGCTCTATTAAGGCTACACTGCTTAGAGAAAGGTATTTCAAATTAGGTTAATCGTAATCTCCCGGACGCACCCTTATAAGATTACTAAGAGCTACAGTATCTAGAACTGCCTAAAGATATCAAGCAGCTAGTTGCTCTATCACCTAGCCCTAGCGCTTAAATACAAGAGGATCATATAATTACTTTACGCAAATACAAGGCTTAATTACTTAATACTAAGTACAAGAAGAATAATTATAATAAGCTAGTTAATAGGTACGAGGTATAAGCTGCTTAATATATAAAAAAAGTTGCTAAAAGTACTAATATTAAGAACTAAATTAGTAAGACTATTTATATAGACTTTCTTCCAAATACCTTAATAAGCATAATTACTTAAAACTTTACTAGCCTTTAAGCTTTAGTAAAGATTTCGAAGAAGAATTTTGCAATTACTAATTAGAAAACCTAGTATTTAAGAAAGATATAGTACAATTTACACCTTAATAAGGCCTACTAGAGACAAATAGGCCCTAAGCAATAGTTTACTAAGTAGCAGCTCCTGTATTAACAAGCGATAAACTACTTGCTTTTTAAAGTTGTTAGGCTATTAGCAGTTGCTTATTTTTTAAACGCCTTAGGCACTAAGATTGTACTAGACTAGTTGCGCGAGAAGCGCAATAAGCTATTACAAGTAATAGTAATTAGTAAAGCTTAATTAACCCTTAGAAGTTTGAAAAATATGTTGAGTGTTTTGTTACAGAATCATTAATTACTTTCTTAAAAGAAAAAGGACACGTAGTGTTCAAAACAAGATCAGGATTAAAGACAGCTTGATAAACTATAAGTGCTAATAAATTAAATGGACTAAGTAGGCAATTGCACTCTTGCCCCTGCAAGGCTAGTAAATGGCTTATAAGCAAGCACTTTTAGACACTGCGCAACTGCTATTAACTTTAAAATGCAGTTATTAAATTACGCTCTCTTAGCAGTATACTAATTAAGCTGTTAAATAAAGACAAGAAGAAGATTTTTAATTAATAAAATAACAACCAATGGGCAACCTTACGCACTTAAATTAAGGAGAAAAGCTAGAAGACTAGCACTAGCAGATCGGCTACTAATAAGTTGAGTAACTTTTACTTTAGCTTCTTAGTTTCAGCATTGATTAACCCGAAGAACTTTATTAAGGAAATTTAGTTAAATATATTTAGTGCAGCTTTTACCTCTCATGCCTTGTCCCTATGCACAATTATAGATAGTAGATTAGCAGTTTACTTAGTTAATACTATAAATTACATAGTATTGGCATCTTTAGCAAATGCACTAAGGACAAGACTATTAAAGCATGCACTAAGTTACTCGGACAAGACTATTAAAGCATGCAAAGTAGCCCTAAGACAGCTAATCTTCTGCTTACTAATATTAATGTTGTACTAGGTTTCTATGTTAGTATTGTATTAGAAGCATGGCTTAAGCAGGTAGGTATTTAGTATGTAAGATATAATTATACTTTAAAATTTTAAACAATTAAGAAAAACATTATCTTAATTAAATTTAAGCTTTACTTTAATCTCTTGTTTGTTAAATATAAGCAACTTTCTCTTTACTCTGCTTAACTACTGCTTGTAAATGCTGTAGCGCGATTAAAGAAACCTTATTTGCGTACTAGTAATAAGGACCTGTAGCATTAATAATTAGAACACCTAGGAGAACAGGCCATTAAAGCCTTAGTCTGCTTAGCGCAGAACGTTAAAATTACTAGCAAAAAGCTATTAAAATGCAATTATTGCACAACAGCTTATGCCTTGTAAGTCATATAACAGCACCTAAACGAAGGATTACTATAACTTTCCTATAAGACTTTATATAAACTATTTTATTTCCTAACTAGTTTGCTACTTAAGAAATATGCAACAATTCTTCAAAAGAACTACTTAAGCAAGCTATACAATTTACAATATCTAATTAATAACACTAAATATTATTATACTAGTAATTAAAGGCTTTGCTACAAACATTAAGAGAAAATATTAGCAAAAATTATAGAAATTTATTTTAATAACAATACTGCTACACTGCCCTAATAGGGAAATTATGATATAAAGAACAGGCAATAAAAAAAGAATTGTAATTAAAACGCCACCGCTATATAATTATAAGCCTAACGGCTCGGCAGAGAGAGCGAGACTAGAGCTAATTACAAAGGCTATCAAGATACACATAAGCGCCAATCTACTAGCTAAGCTTTAGCTAGTAATTATAAATACAGCAGCTCACTTACATATACTAAGCTTTACTAAAATATATAGCTACTAATCCTCTTACTAGGTGCTAAAAAGATATTTAAAGAATTATTTCTAATACTATTTACTACCAAAGATTAGACACTAGACTGTTAATCTACGCCTAGACTAGAGTAGAATCTATGCCTACAGCTGCCAAGCCTACCCTTTAATCATGAAAAAGGTAGCTAAGCACAATTATTAAAGATTTAAGAGTAATCCTTGCAGTTATATTAGTTATTTAGTTAGTTATTAAGCCTCTAATATATACTACATATAAGTACTACAGAGTGGTGACAAACAAAAAGATGTTAAACAGGTTATAGTTTTTAAAGCTTTATATTTCTACAACTAGAAGGACTATACCTTAAAAAGTTAGTGATTTAGAAAGCAAATATCTTACTCTTTAAGTTGCGTGGCTTAGTAAGCTACTTAGGCAGCACGACTGACTTTGTAATCTTGCTTGAACTGAGATGAGAAAAAAATAAAAATAGATTTTAGTATAACTTT
This sequence comes from Alternaria sp. 'sect. Undifilum', assembly GCA_024321975.1. NCBI lineage: Eukaryota > Fungi > Ascomycota > Dothideomycetes > Pleosporales > Pleosporaceae > Alternaria > Alternaria sp. 'sect. Undifilum'. Next base: position 26,957 of record JAJJZI010000013.1, read on the forward strand.
TTGTTGGAGTATTAACATGCTGCAGAACATGCGGATCACCTTGTTGATTAGGTAATCCTAGTAAGCTGATCACATAACGTTAGCGCTAGCGCCTATATATACGGGCCAGATCATCTTATTCCTTTTTAGTAGTTATTGACACTTTGTTGTGGCATTTAGTTATTTAGTACACTTATTCCACTCCTCCTGATCAATTAATTGAACCTTCTTAGCTCTTATAGTTATAAGCCTAGCCGCTTAATTGTAGTTTCAATTCCTACTGCGCAATTAGCAAGCTAGAAGGTTAACTGCTTAATTATTGATTACTTTACTCTACTCTATTCTCCTACAGCATAGCTAGCAAATAGCTGCAGCTGCTGTACCTCTCTTATTAATTATATAATTAACCTCCTACTAATTTAACCTACAAGTAACTGTTATCGCTATTAGCTACTAACTAACTAACTAACTGATTGATCCGTTGTTACTTTAATAATATCCTACGTTATAATCCTACATGAAGTATTTTACTAAGATAGACCTTACTAATATACTGCTTGTCGCCTTAGGGGTAATCTTTAAGTCTTAATTAGACTAGCTAACCTAGTTTTCTGTATAAAGGCTACATTGCTTAGAGAAAGGCATTTAGGATTAAGTTAATCCCAATCTCCCAGACGTACCCTTGACAGATTACCAGGAGCCACAGTATCTAGAACTGCCTTAGGATATTAAGCAGCTAGTTGCTCTATCACTAAGCGCTAGCGCGCAGATACAAGAGGACTATACGATTGCTTAACGCAAATATAAAGCTTCAGCACTTAATACTAAGTATAATAAGAATAATTACACTAAGCTAGTTAATAGGTATAAAGTACAAGCTGCTTAATAAATAAGGGAAGTGGCTAAGATTACTAATGTTAAGGACTAAATTAGCAAGACTCTTTATCAAGACTTTCTCTTAAATGCCTTAATAAGCATAATTACTTAAAACCTTACTAGCCTTTAAGCCTTAGTAAAGATTCTTTAGGAGGATCTTGCACCTACTAATTAGAATACTTAGTATTTAATCAGGGTACAGTACAGATTACACCTTAATAAGGCTTACTAAAGATGAATAGGCCCCAAGTAATAGTTTACTAAGTAGCAGCTCCTGTATTAACAAGCGATAAACTACTCGCTTCTAAAAGTTGTTAGGCTATTAGCAGTTACTAATTTTTTAGACGCCTTAGGTACTAAGATAGCACTGGACTAGTTGCGCAAGAAGCGAAATAAGCTAGCACAAGTAATAGCGCTTAGTAAAGCTTATTTAACTTTTTATAATTTAAAAAAGATCTTAGTGTTTTGTTACAGGATTAGTTAATTACTTTTTTTTTAAAAAAAAAGGACACAGAGTGTTCTAAACTAGATCTAAGTTAAAGTTAGCTTCATAATCTACAAGCGCTAATTAGTTAAATCAAGATAGTATGTAATTGCACCCTTGCCTATGCAAGGCTAGTAAAAGGCCTGTAAGCAAGCACTTTTAAACACTGCGCAACTGCTATTAACTTTAAACTGCAGTTACTAAACCAAGCCTTCCTAAAATTTTCCTAATTAAGCTGTTAGACAATAACAAAAAGAAGATTTTTAATTAAAAAAATAATAACAAATAGGCAACCTTAAAAATCTAGATTGAGAAAGAAGGCTAGAAGACTAGCACTAGCGGATTAGCTACTAATAAGTGAAGTAGATCCTACTCTAGCTTGTTAGTTTTAGTATTAATTACCTTATAGAACCTAATTAAGAGAATTAGGCTAAATGTGTTTAGTACAGCTTTTACTTTTTATGCCTTGTCTCTCTGCATGATTATAGATAGTGGATTAGCAGTTTACTTAGTTAATACTATAGATCACATAGTACTAGGCACATTTAGCGAATGTGCTAAGGACAAAACTGTTAAGGCAGGCACTTGAATTATATTAGTTACTAGTATAAGAAACAGGCTGCTTAAGAACGTCCTGCATAGCAAGGCTAGCCCTAGGACAGCTAATCTTCTGCTTACTAACGTTAAAGTAGTACTAGGTTTCTACGTTAATATTGTATTAGAAGCACGGCTTAAGCAGGCAGACATTTAGTATTTAAGATATAATTATATCTTGTAGTTTAGAACAATTAAGCAGAATGTTGTCTATATTAACTTTAAGCTTTACTTTAATTACTTAATTGTTAAATACAAGTGATTGTCTTGTTACTCTGCTTAACTACTGCTTGTGAACGCTGTAGCGCAATTAAGGAAACTACAGTTGTGTACTAGTAATCAAGACTTATAGGATAAAATATTAGGATACTTAGGACAACAGGCTATTAAAGACTTAGTCTGCTTAGCGCAAAATGTTAAAATTACTAGCAAGAAGCTACTAAAATATAATTACTGCATAACAGCTTATGCCTTGCAAGTAATCTTACAGCAACCAGGGGAAGATTACTACAACTTTTTGATAAGATTTTTTTGGAATTTGTTTAATTTGCTAACTAGTTAGCTACTTAAGAAATAGGCACTAATTATTAAAAAGAATTACTTAGGCAAGCTGTATAATTACAATATTTAGTTTAAGACTCTAAGCAATATTATATTGTAATTAAAGGCTTTGCTACAAGGATTAAGAGGAAATCTTAGCAAAAAACTGTAGAGATCTATGAAGATAATAATACTGCTACACTGCCTTAGAGAGGGCAATTATAATATAAGGAATAGGCTATAGAAAAAGGGATTATAATTAAAACGCCACTGCTATATACTTATAAGCTAAACAGCTCAGCGGAGAGAGCTAGACAAGAGCTAATTACAAAGGCTATTAAAATGCGCACAAGCGCTAATCTACTAGCTAAGCTTAAGCTAGTAATTATAGATGCGGCGGCTTACTTACATAAAATAAGCCTTACCAAGATTTATAGCTACTAATACCCTAACTAGGTGCTTAAAGAATAGTTTAGAAAATATTTTTAATACTATTAACTACTTAAAATTAGACACTAGACTGCTAATCTACGCCTAGACTAGAGTAGAATTTATGCCTATAGCTGCTAAGCTTATCCTTTAAATAAGGAGAAGGTAGCTAGGTACAATTGTTAAAAATTTAAAGTGAATTCTTGCAGCTATATTAGTTTTTAAATTAGTTATTAAGCCTCTAATATATACTATATATAAGTACTAACACTTAATCAAGTAATTACCACTCGTAATATAACCTTTAATCAACAAGCTGCTGAAAAATTAAGCAGTTAAAATTGTAGAAATTCTTAATAATAGCGAGCTAGTCAATTTAAAAAAGGACTAAGACTTCTCGCCTATTTAAGAAAAAGCAGATTAGAATACGCAACTAACTACTAAAGACCTTAAAAGTAATCTATCTACAATTTTAATTAGTCAAAAAGGCCTGCCTACTAAGGACAAGAATAGATTAGAAGACGCTAAGCAAATAGAGCATAAGGCTAGTGCATTATTAAGAACTTGCTTCAATTATCAGCAAAATACTAGTCTTGCTACCTTAGAACTAACTCTTAAACTAGAGACTCTAGAGAGCGACAACGTAATTAATTGCAGGGTTATTAACAGTTAAACAGTAGTATACTTACTAAGAAAAGCTAATCTGTTAATTCTTAGAGGTAGGGAGCCTCTTTTAAATAAGCTTAACAAATTATTACTAGTCTAACAGTCTGTGCCTAAAAACTCTAACGTGCCAGCTCGTCGTAATAGAACCCCTGCTTAGTTAAGCAGGATAGCAGAGCGTAAGTTATCTTAATTAAAAATTTTGGCATTAATTAGCAAATAAGGTAAGCAATTACAAGCCTGACTTCTACTAAAAAGACGTAGTGCTTAGATTATAAGCAGAAGTCTAGATTGGCTTATAAATTATTATCTTCTACTGTACAAGCTAAGTATCGGGCATAAGCATAAAAATGCAACCTAAGATTTTAATAATTAACTAGAGGGTAGAAGTACAAGTAGTGTTAATGCATTAATTGCAGATTATAATGTTTAATTGTAAAGCAACTTTTGTAATACCTACCTGCTAGGTTGGTAAGCAACCTAGGAAGACTAAGCAAGCTACAAGACTCTTAATTACGTAGTTATAGCAGCTTTGCTTACTGAGCATAAGCTAAATGCTTAACAGCATTGCGACAGTCTACCTAAACTGCTAGGATTATAAAAGCAATTGCTTTAGCATTTTATCAAAGCCTTGTTGAAAGATGCCTGCAGAAAAGAGATTTATTAGCTAAGTAGAAATAGGACTTAGACTAAGATATTGAAAGAAGAAGTACATAATTGCTTAATACTTATAAAGTAAGTTTAGACCTACAAGTTAAATTTAGACAGCTTCCTTTTTAAATACAAGGCACAGATTGTTGTAAAAAGTAATTTCTAGAAGAAAAACTTAATTAATTTAACAAACCCTGCTACATGAGCAGCTAAGTTCTTTTAAGAAGAAATGGCTATTGCTGCTAACAGTAAAACAAAGATTAAGTAATATAATGTTAAAGAAGCGTTTCTTAATGCATTAATTACAGCAGAAAACCTAGTAATCTGTAAGATGCTAGATAGCTTTAAGAAGCCTAGAAAGTGTGTACAGCTTAACTACGCACTTTATAAATTGCAAGAATTGCTTTTGTTGTAGTATAAGGAGTTCTTAGGATTACTAAGAGAGAGTAAACTAATTACTTTACTAGAGGAACCCTGCTTATTCTTTAATTAAGATAGGAAGATCCTAGTGTTGTTTTATGTAGATAATATCCTACTGCTCTTCGCAAAAAATTATAAGTAGAAAGCAATAGATCTTTAGATAAAAATTATAAACAAATATAAGATACGGGAACAAGAATTAGTTAAATAATTTCTTAGTATTAAAGTAATTACAGATTGCAAGAAGCAAACAATCACGCTTATGTATAATATATACAATAACAAAATTGCAAAAAAGTTTAAGCTAAAGAATAGCAGCTTTCTAAAAAACCTATTGCTGTTAGAGAAGCTAATCAAGAACATTAGCAAAGCAACAAGGCAAGAGATTAAGGCCTACTAAGAAAAAGTTAAATCAGTGCCGTACACAGCTATTATATTGCATCTAGAAATTGCTTACTTAATCTTGAAGCTCTTACACTTTCTTACAAACTCTAGTAATCAGCACATAAAAGCTGTTAAACAGGTAATTATATACCTCTATAAAACAAGATAAAACGCAATCTAGTACAGGAACTACAATAGCCTAGACTTAACAATTGTAGGCAATGCTTCTTTTGCAGATAATTAGAAAATTTGTTAATTGTCTTATAGTTATATAGCTATTTTATATAGCGGTCTAATATTTTGGAAGGCGGCTTAGCAGACTACAGTTACTACATTAACTACTAAGGCTAAGCTGCTCGCATTTAAGCACATTACAAAGAAGGCTATAGCCTTTAAGCGCTTCTTCTGCAAGCTGTCTCTTAATCTAAAAGACATCTAGATAGTCTAGTGTAATAACTAAAAAACAATTAGGCTTGTAGTTTTAAAGAACAAGCAGATCAGCACTTAATTAAGGCATATGAATATATAGAACATGTAGCTGCAGCAAGAATATACTAAAAAATTATTTTATGTTAAGGACCTAGAAAAAGCAATTATGCTAGCTAATAGACTAACTAAGTTGCTTACCTAACAACAATTTAAGATATTTAGCAGTTGCTTAACCTTTAACAAGTTAAGCACTTAATTAAAAGCAATAATAATTAACAAGCAAAAGGATTTGTATTAAGCAGCAACATTTATATACTAGGCTAAGTCTCTGCTTAGTAGCTAATAAAAACAAGCAGCAGAACGTAAGCTAGAAAGAAAACTATAGAACAAAAACTAAAATTACTTATAAGCATTACAGTTCTTATAATTGCTCAACTCTATTATTCAATCTTGCTTAGCTTTTTTAGCTTCAGTAAGCTTAAGAGCATCTTAAGCTAACTTAGCCTAAGCAGCGAGAGTTTAGAGGTAAGCAGCATAACAGCGCAAATCTAATTTATCATTTTTATAGATAAAATTGTTAAAGATTTGCTAGCTTACTCTAGTATATTAATTGCTCTTATATAAACAGCTTGTATAGCAATTAAGGCGACGAACTTAAGGGCAAATATGCAGAACAGGCAGGGGCAACATTTTTTAAGCATGCTGTTTTTGAAAAGACATTTGCTAAGAAAATTGTTGTTGTTAAGGCTACTGCTACAGCTGCTGTTGTTAATTATATGCTAAATATTGAACCGTCAGCTACGCAAGTTTACTTAGGACGTACGCAATATAAGATTATGTATCATAAGGCTCTTATTTATATAAACAACTTTAATTTTAACTTATATCCTGCTAAGCAGGCTGTTTACGGCGCAGTTAATTATCAGCAGTAACGTGTTTCATAAGCGAGTGGCCAACCCAAGCGAGTGGCCAACGCCAAACCAGCGCACTACCTGCGCGCAACAATCGCGCAACGTGCCACACACTTATTAGAAATTGTAGTAAGCTAATTTATTCTTTAGACTTATCACTATCCTTAGCATCATCTATTTCTACTTTACAGGTGCGGGAGTTGTGTCCTTTTTCACTACAACGTCTATAGTGCTTTGTGCCGCGCACCTTGCGCGCGGGCCCTTTGCTAGCATCACGCTCCCTACCTGCCCTCTCAGCAATTAAGTCTTGTACTTCCCCTACTATTAGGGTTTCCTCTGTCTAGATGTACTTTCGCTTTCTTAACTAACGCTTTATAAGCTCATTAATTGCGCTTTGCATACGCGCCTATCTTTCCTGTAATAATACTATATTATGTGCAATCTGCTGCGCGCCTTTACTTAGCTGCCTAATCTTTTTATCTAATAAGCTTGTAAAGGACCTATAACAATTTTGCATCCTCTATTAAATAAGCGTAGACTGCGCCTTAATCTCGCGCGTATTACGCAGTGTCTGCGCCTCCTATGCGCCTTACACTAGTAATAATAGTGCTAGAGTCTGCAACCTCACGTTAAGCTTTAATAGAACAGCGTCTATGTTATGTAGGACTAGCCTAGCACCTCTAAAGCCTGCCTTAATATTCTCTGCTGTTAAAGACTATTCAAAAGCTAGCTTAAAAGCTTAGAAGAAGGTTTCCTTACTAACAAAATGTATGCAGTTACGTGCTAAAGCTAAGATCTAGTTACTGTACCTGCGCTTTAACAGCGCGAAGTAACTAATATTAAGAGGCTATAGCAGGTGCAATAAATGCAGAGGCATATAGCGAAAGATAATATTCTTCTCCTTGCAAAGATCCTAGAATTTAAGCGAGCTATAGCTCTTATAGCTATTAATTATAAGCAGCTAGTGCATACCTACAGCGCTTAACTTTGTATACTTGTTAAAGTGCTCTAACTAGGCAAGAGCAAGCTAATTATTTATCTAGCTATTAGGGCTTACTTTAAGGATCTAATCACGTAGTAGGTCTTTAAACTAGGTGTTAATAAGCACGCTGCCTACAAAGACAATAAAGGGTAGGAGCAAGTAGCCTGCAGCTCCTACACCTTAGATGATAGTAACCCACTCACGAGTGCTAGGCTAGATAACCTTCTTTCTTCTAGCTGTTTCTGAACTAGTAATAACTATCTATACTAAAATCTTGCCTATTATAAACTTAGTCTTATTAAAGTTATAGATGTTACTATCTATAATCCCCTATTTCTGTTTCGTCTCCTATATTAAGTTGAACTAGCGCTAGATAGCTGCAGGATCCTTGCAGGCAGCTCGCTAATAGTTATATAGATAGCTCTAGCGCTTGTAGAGCTTAGGAGTCTGCTTTACAAAGTTGTTAACCTAGTTCTTACTAACAGGGTTGCTACCTCGTGATTTAAGGAGTCTATCTACTATTTCTCGTATAATAGACCTTGAGGGCGCAAGACCTTATGCAGACTGCTTAAGGACCCTTTAGACTATAGCCTTCTCTTCTAGTTTTGTTAGGCGCTTTAGGTTCGCTTTATAGTCGCGTCGCATGCGCTTTCTAGCGCGTTAGTTACTAATAGTCTTTTAAGATACGTTGTGTATGTCTGTAGCTTATTTGACGCTTCAAACGCGTTGCGCTTTAATATTAGAGATAACAAGCTATATATTAGCTTTAGTATAAGTCTTTTAGCTATGTTGTGGTTGAGACATTACGCGACGATGCGGCGCAGGTGGTGCGCTAGTTTGGCGTTGGCCACTCGCTTGGGTTGGCCACTCGCTTATGAAACACGTTATACCTTAGATTAAAGAAGAGAGCAGGAGCAGGAGCAGGAGCAGGAGCAGAAGCAGGCAGCAAAGGCTAAGCAGAAAAACTACAAGACATCTCTTAAGCGCAGCAATTATAAGAGAAGGGCTTCTCCGCAGAAAACCTTTTAGTAGAAGTAACACTACTATTAATCTCTTTGCAGCAAGTAATAATGTCCTTAAGCAATTAAGCTTTAGAGGCTTAGTACTTTTTATTGTTGTTCTATTTTTCATAAAATTAGTTAGCAGCCTAAGCAAGAAGCTTAAAGAATTAGAAACTTATTTCTTTATCTTTATATATAGCCATAAGTTAGTTAGAAAAATTAGTATTAACTATGTAGCAGGTATGCAACAAGCAACTGCTGTAGCGTAAGTTACTCTAACTGCTAGTTTAAACACAACTAAAGCAATGTTTAGTATATAAATTATTTAGCATTTTTTTTATACAATACTTACACAGCGGAACGCAAAGACGCAATAAATTAGCAGCAAACTTAAAAAAGCTGTTAGACACTTTCTTTTAAGTAAAGAGGGGCGCGTTATGCTTAGTCAACAGCTTAATAAGCGTTTATAGGCTATTACTGTTGTCTTGTTGCTATTTGCAGGACGCTGCTCAAGCAGTAAGCTAGTTAAACTTTTATATTAGCTTTTTTAACGCCTTGCCCTTGCACTAGCTTGATTTTCTAGCTTGACCTTTATGTAGATTAAAGTCTGATTAAAAACTTAACAGCACACTCAATTTAGTAAGTAAAGTAATTAGATTTTAAGCAAAGCTACTAAATCTTCTGCAATAAGGTTACAGATTCAAAAACAGCAGTAACTAATTTTGATTATTACAGAGATTAGCTGCTTGTTAAATCTTATTGTTAAACAGGCTTTAACGCGCGCAATACTTATGCTTAGCGCTGTTCTTATGTTGCTAACAGCTGCTATCTAAGCAATTCTTACGCTTATAACAGCAGCTTGCTGATTAACGCTTGCGCTTGTTGCTGCTAGGGGCGGTCTACACTAAGTTAGCAGCTAATTAGTGAGAGAACAATAAGGAAACGCTGCTTACTAGAAGAGTAGGTGAGATAGTCTAAAGAGCTTAGTGATTAGTATTAAAGTAGGGTTAAGGATAAAAGGTTTTAGAGGGGCTGTGAACACGATTGATATTATTGTAGAGCTACGCACTAACTGATGACGCAATATTTAGGGTCTATCTAATTTTTAATATTACTAAGAGCTGCTAGATTGATTAGAAAGACAACAAGCATTACTGCGACAACAAAGAATTAGGCAGAGGAGCTATAATTACTAATAGATCTCTTGATTAACAACCTTAATTTATTAAGATTGCCTAGTTGCTTACAGCTTGGATTAAGAGTATCTTACTGACCTAGGGGATGTGTTAGAGTATTAACATGCTGCAGAACATGCGGATCACCTTGTTAATCAGGTGATCCTAGTAAGCTGATCAGATGAAGATAGCGCTAGCGCCTATATATACAGGCCAGATCGTCTTATTCCTCTTTAGTTGTTATTGACACTTTGTTGTGGCACTTAGTTGATTAATACTCTCATTCCACTCCTCCTGATCAATTAATTGAACCTTCCCAGCTCCCACATCCTTAATTTTCAAACCTTGTATAGATACAATTGCATACAACTATATTACTTAACTACTAGTATCTTATACTTTTCTAAGGGTTGTTGTAGGACTGTCTTTACTAGCTTAACCCTATTCTTAGTAGTATTTTAGTTTTTTAAATGTTTACTCCTTTTCTTCTTAAGAAAGTATCCTGCACTGTACTTAGTGCTATAGTGTATTAAACAACCATTATTGTAGCAGAACCTCTAATAAAGGTTTTTGTATAGAATTAGTTCCAACTTTCCAACTTATTTTTTTAGTTCTAGCTTCTTTACTTTGTAAATTAGGCAGCCCGCTGCCTTACCGATGTTTAATAATAAAGTAGTATAGTAGTAGTTGTCTTCTTGTTGAGCCTTTTTAGATTGCTTTTAATAGAAAGAGCATCTATTCTAGCATTGAATTTATAGAAGTTGGTAGTAAATTTTAACTTTCTTAGGTTTGTGGAGAGAGCAATTATTTGCTAGGCACTTATCTACCTACAAATTTAGGTACAAGCACCTGTTATAGTCTGCCCTACAGTCCTCTTTATCTTTTTTATAGAACTTGTATTTTTATTTAAAATTATATTCACATAGTTTCTTGAGTTTTTTAGTATCTTCTACTTGGAGAGCTTCTTAGTCCTTAACCCTAGCTACTGAATTATTAAAGTAAGGCTGTTAGTATATTGCCTAATACTTAACTTCCTTCGCGTTCTTGCTAGTGATTATGATTTAGTCCTAAACTAGGTAGTTGTTAGCATAATGCGTTACATCCCTGCATACTTAGTACTAGTTCTTAGCTAATTGTTCTAGCACGACAGTGTCTTTAATCTTCTAGTTTATAACTTAGGTTTACTTAGAGTAAGAACTTAGTTGTTTAGTTTAAGTTGTAGTACAGTTTTATAGCTATTCTCTTAGCGTGCTTCTTTGTAGAGATCTAAGTTACTTAAGTTGTCCTTTAGCTTTATTCTAGCTAAGTAAGGCGTTCTTTGTCTAACTATTCTAATCTTAACAGCTGCTTGCCTTACTTTGTTCTTTAGGCAATCTCTGCAGAAGTAGCTTAATTTACTATATCAACAACATACTCTGTTATTATAACGTTTCTAGCGTTCTTTTTTAGAAAGTCTATTATAGTTCTTTCTTTAGGTCTTTCTGTCTTTAGCCTTCTCATGTACTTTATTAGTTATAATAGTGTTACTGTCTTTGTTGTATCTGTTGCGTTGTTTTCTCGTGATAGCTATTGTAGGCTAGAACTGTCTTTTCTGCTAAGAGCATTTTTATTTATCTATCTTTTAAAAGTGTCAAAGGTGGTGGTTGTTGTTGTAGTTAAAATAGGGTTCTAGAAAAGTGAAAAGCAGCTACTCTCTACTAATCAATTTCAAATGTCAAAATAAAAATTGTGTGTAGTTAACGAGATTTAAACGGTAGGTAAATAAGTTCTAGGAGAAAATAGTAGACTACTGAGCAATGATTAGGGTTAAAAAATCTGCTAAGATACTAAAAAACAACACTAGTTAAAACGTGTCTAACAGCGATTGCCAGCTTAGAGCTAACAACAGGATTACAGTAGGATTGCAATAGGATTGCAACATAATGCAATAAAGAAAAGAAAGAACACGTACATACTATAGCAGAAGCCTATAATACTTTATAAAGCTAAAGCTGCTGCTTTTTACTTACTGCTCCTTACTTTTTAAACAATACTGTATATAGACAATTTGCATATAATATACTGTGATAGCGTGCAACTTCATTCACAAGCATTTTTTTAACTTTAACTCTTATTTAAAGATGGAAAGCTTTCCTATTGTACACCTAGCCTCTAAACTAGTCTAGCTTAAGCTAATAATACAGACAACTAAGTTTTTAAAGCAATTATAAACTTAGCCTCTTTACGACTTTATAATTATATCTTTTATAAATAACTCTAGAATCTGCAATATATTTATATATAAAAAGAATGTTAAACCATAACTTAGCTAGTTGTAGAAAAGATAGAAGATCTACAAAGTGTTTGCTAATACTAGCAAAGTACTTAGAATGCTCTGCTTTAGTATATTTTCTTTTTATTAATTGTGCATAAGCTAAGTAAAGAAACTATTAACTATTTAGGCTAGCTGTTACATAACGTTTTTTTATTGTAGTTTAACGTCCTTTCTCAGCCTAAAGGGCTATATAAGACGTGCAGGCCGAGGCCTGCAGGTATCTATGTGGTTTTTCTATCTGCTGAGTAATTTACAAGGGGTGGTTTATCTAAATAAAGGTGAGGCTCTTGGCCTATTGTAAAGGTCGAGAAGGGGAGGAGGAGGAGGGGAGGAGGGGGAGGCGGGGAAAGAGGGGAGGGGTGCTTAGAGCTTAGTCGCCTAGCTAGGCAATTACATCTAATTATCAGAGTTTCCTTTGTACTAGGCCTATGTACCAACCCTAGTTTGTTAAAAAAAGGCTATAGTAGCCTTCATACCTGCTTCTGTTTAAAAAAGATACTGTAAAAAGATTAGCTCTGTACAGGAGTTCTAAAGTATAGCTCTACTATTTTTGTATAGTTAGCACTTAAGGATTATATAAGCTGTGTCTTGTGTAGCTCTAAAATTGCATAGGCAAGTTTTAGATTCCACCTTTTATCTCTTGAATAGATAGCTCTTTAGGTAGCTATAACCTAGTTTTAATTAAATGAAAGAGCTAGATATATCTCTTCTAGTAGGAGAAATAGGTATCTGTTTTCTTATTCTCTATTTAAAGGTAGCTAAGTAAGTGCTAAGGTTCTTGCTAGTAGCTTTTCTCCTGTAATTTTTAAGGAGACTTAACTAATTAACACTTGCTAGTTATTTGATCTAAAAACTAACAACTGCTAGGCTTATTTTGTTTATTAAAGAGTTTATTTCTGTAGCCTCTTTTGCTAGGGAGTCTGCTTGATCGTTTTCTAGTATATTTTGGTGTTCTAGTACCCATTGTAGCGTAGGGGTAATGCCTTTTTCTTTTAGTTAAGTTGCTGCTCTAATACACCTAATTTGCTACTTTTAGCTAGAGTTGTTTAAGGTGTTTTTTAATTAAATTAACGCAGCCTAATTGTCTGCGTATATATTAACGTTTTAGCAGTTGTTTAATAAGCTAACTGCTTTTTCTAGCTTTAAAGTAATACCTTCTAGTTTACTGTTGTAAACTAGCTAGTTATTTCCTATATTTGTTTGTAGATCTTTAATAAAGGTAGCTCTTTTGTAAAATGCAACGCCTACGCTAATTCCTTTGCCCTCTCTAATAGCTAAGGCATCTAAGTATATTAATAGCAGGTTGTTGTCTACTAGTAATTTTATATAGCTTTCTACTTTAATGTTTTTTAGCTCATTTAATATGTAGACTTTGTAAAGAGTCCTAGCATTCTATAGCGTAAAGGCGTAGTGTTGTATTTCCTCTTAATTGTCTAAGAGGGCTAAGGTAATAGATACTTGTATTAAATTGAGTTGCTCTCCTTTGTTGTTGTTAATAGCAGCTTTTAGAGGGTGATTTAGATCTAGTAAAGTAGATCTAAAGGCGTATCTTCTTATAGTATTATCTAGCTTAACTCTAGGTAGGAAAAGAGCGGCTTCTACCTCACTAGGCATTATAGGTAATAATCTAAAGGTTCCTAGAATATTTTTACAGGCCTAGTTTTTAAGTTTTTGCCTACTAGTAAGAACGTGTTGTTAGCTTTTCTAAAATAGCTAACATCTGTAATTAGCTATACTAGTAATGCATACTAAGTATAATTACCTTATAGCCCTTAGTAAAAGGCCTTTATTAATATTAGCTAGCCTGCTTAGGCGGACAAAGGCCTAGTTTACTTGTTGTATCTTTATATAGCAGTAGTCTCTAAACTTAAGAGTATTGTTGAAAAAAATACCTAGCTACTTAACTAGTCTTTTTAGCTAGAAGATCTTTTAAGTAGGTAGCATAAGGCATCTGTTTATATCTTTTCTAAATCTTTTCTAATTGGCTAATTCTGTTTTTAAGCTATTAAACGTAATAGCTAGCTCTTTTGCTTAGTTAAAGAGATTTGCTAATTCTCTTTGAAGCAGTTTAATATTCTTCTTTATAAATGTTGTTAATATTGAAATTTTAAGGTTGTGTATATAAGATAGGGAGTATATGTTGTTGTTTGCTCTTATTAATTAGAATTGCGGTTTCGTGTAGATTAGAAATAGGATAGGGGAGGCTAGGCTCCCTTAAGGTGTACTAGTATTAACCTTCTGTAAGTTCTCTATTTGCCTATTAAAGGATAACTCTAAAAGCCTCTCTATAAGAAACGAGTTTGTCTACAATAAGAGGCATATAAGTAGCTGTTAGTTACTTATATTTACTAGAAGCTTGTTCTTAGATAAATAGTTAAAAGCGCCTTTTATGTTTAAAAAGGCTGTTAAAGTAACTTTGCTTTTCTTTTGTTGTTGTTGTATATTGTTGTAAAAGAGGAGTCCCGCGTTAATAGCTAATTTCTTTAGCCTGCCTCCTATTTGCGTAAGGTAAAGTAGGTTAGTTGTTTTAGCTAAGGTACTTAATCTTTTTAAGTATAGCCTTTCCAGTGCTTTTTCTAAGCAACATAAGAGGGAGATAACTCTATATACTTTTAGGATTAAGTAGTCTAGTTTGTTAAGCTTTTTAAGGATAACTTCTTTTGCTTTTTACTAGCACGTTAGTTAGTATCTTAAGTTAAACAAAGCTAAGTACACTTTGAAGAAAATGCCTAGTTAGTAATTGTATACTTTTAAGATAACTTCTTAGCTAATTCTATTTAGTCCTAGTAAAGTAGCTTTTGTTTTTTAACAGGTAGTATAGAGCTCCTTTATAAATAGAATAAGCTACTTCTATTTGTAGTTTCCTTTGTATTTGTTAAGTAATAGGGCTGGTGTAGAAAGAAGAGACAGAAATAGCTTCTCTTTAAAGGTTTAGCACTTCTCTTTAAAGACTTTTTTGCTCTTAATAGTAAAGATTCTTGTTAAGAGGTTGTTTTTTGTATAGGCTATTGCTTTAAATATCTTTTCAGGCAATTTGTTTTAGAGAAACTGTTCCTAACAGTCAAGTTTAGCTTTCTTAATAGCTCTAAGGTACTTGTTTTTAGCTAGCAGGTAATCTCTTTTCTATAAGTATAGCGTGTTGTCTCCTCTTTTTGCTGCTTGCTTGTAATTTTAAAAGGTCCTGTTTAGGATAGCTTTAAGAAGATTTAGATTGCTAGTCTACTAAGGCTTCAGTCTAAGTTTCTAGTTTTTAAGGGGGGTAAATGTCCTAAGCGGTCGTTAGATCATTGGTTTGAGGTCTTCTGCTATTTTATTTAGTCTCTCCTTTAAAGGTTTGTTAAGGCCTAGAAGTAATTATTTTAAAAGGGGTTTTGAGGCGTGTAGTAAAGCTAGTAATTAATCCTCTAGCTTTACTTAAATTATCTCCTCCTGTAAAGTTGTGTTAAAAGATTCTAATTTGTTTTCTTTGTGTTGTACTTCTTTAGCTAGCCAGGTAGCTGCCTTTGGTTGACGAAACTGAACAGGATAGCGTAGTAGTCTAATCTGACTTTAGGGATCGCTTGCTAGTCTAAAATACTAGAAGCTATATTGCTTATTAAAAAGTAAAGTTAAGTACGCTTTTTTTGGCATGTAAGCTCTAAAGCATGTGCCAACTCCTATAGTATCTAATAGAGATAGGTTTAAGTTATCTACCTACTCTACTAAATCTTCTGCTAGTTGGTTTAGATTGCACTCCTGTAGGCTCTATCTAGGGTAGTGGCAATTAAAATCCCCTAGGATAATTAAATGTAATTCTATAGACTCTCCTAAAAGGCGTCTTTAAATTGTTGTTATATTTAGCTCTTGTCTTAGGCTCTTTTTGTTGTAAATGTTATAGACGTAGATTTTTCTTATGTTAAGTTGTATTAAAATAGCTTAAAAGTCGTTGTCGTTGCTAATATAATGATTAACTTCTACTTCTAAATCCTTTTAAAAATAAAATAGAGTTCTAGATCGTAGGCCTTAATAGGTTAGTAGTATTTGCGTAAAGTCTAAATAGGCAATTAACCTAGTATCTTTGTAAGGTCCTTTAGCCAACCAAGGCTCTTGTATTACAATAATCTTAGCGTTTGCTGTAATAGCTAAGTTAATCGCGCTTTCTGTAGCAGGGCTACTTCTATTAACATTTATTTGTAGGACTTTAATCATACTAATTAGTTTAATTAGTCCTAGCTGTCCTAGCCTATAAGATTTCGCATTCTAGGCTGTTTGCCGCATAAGGTCTGTTGCAGTTAGTACACTTAAATATAGTGTAGATACAAGGTTTTCCTTTACTAGTACAAGACTTGCACTTGTGTTAACTAGTGTAGTGTGCTTTGCTGCAAATTTGGCAGGCTAATTTTAAGCATCTAACTTCTAGGTAGCTAAATTCTTAGCATTTAGTGCATTGCTTTGCACTATTAACAACTTGCAGTTTTTCTGCTCTAAGGCTTTGCCCTAGTATATAAAGTTTTTCTCTAATAGCTTTTTAGGCTTCTTCCTCTGTAGCAAAGGCTACGCATGCTGAGCCAAAGTTCTAGTATTCTCTTTTCTCCTCTGGCGTAAGCCTTAAAAGATCCTTATTCCTATAGTAAAACCTGCGATAAAAAAAGGTAAGTTACATTTACTTCTTTTTCCTACTTACACACTGTTTACTCTATATTTAAATTATAAAGTAGCAATCTTTTTCTATATAATTAAAGGACTTACTAACCTCTAAGTAGGCTGGAAGATTCAGCAGGATAACGCTAAGATTCATATAACTCTAGAAGTTTTATCTTAGTTTTCTAGTAATAGGACATCGCTTTTTAAGCATCCTGCCTATAGTCCTAATCTCAATCCTATAGAAAACGTGTGGGCTTTGCTAAAAAACGCTTTCGCTAAAAGGCCTATCAATTCTTTAAGGATAGGAAAGAGTAAAAAAAGTATAGCAGCCTTTGAGGCTGCTATAAGGGAGAAATGGGATTAATTACCTCAAAAGGCGATTTATAATTGTATTCTATCTTTACCAAGGCGTTATTTGGACGTTAAGGAAGCTGAAGGCTGGTACACTAAGTATTAGTAAGCTTTTTTTGTTATTTATTTCGAAAAAACCCTAAAAACAAGCTCTCCATTACTCCATAATAATTTTTCTCACAATTACCTTAAAACTTACACACAAAAGAGTTCAACTAGTATTATTTAATATATATACTTTTTAGCGATTTTTACACCTTTATTAATAAGTTATTTTGTTCTTAATTCTTGAGTTTTTTTATTTATATTTTCACTGCGGAATTTGAGCGCAAAGATACTTTTTAAGCAGCTCACTAAGTGGCCTAACTTAAAGAGGAAGATTTTGGCTTCCCAAATCACTAACCTCTCTGGGTATAGCCCTTCTGGTTCTTGAAATATGAAGCTTTAAAAACTATAACTTTTTCGACATCTTTTTTTTTGTCACCCCTCTGTAGTAAGGTCTATTTTAGTGAGATGCTTTGTGTAGGATCACGACGTGGGTTATTATTAAGGTGACGCCGGATTTTCTAGTTAGTTAGTCGTTTAGATTAGTGGGAGGTTAATTGTATAATTAATAAGAGAAATACTGCAGCTGCAGCAATTTGCTGGCTGTGCTTTCGGAGAATAGAGTAGGGTGAAGTGATTAATATCTAAGCAATTGACCTTCTAGCATGCTAATTGCGCAGTAGGAATTAAAAACTACAATTAAGCAGCCGGGCTTATACCTATAGGAGCTAAGAAGGTTCAATTCATTAATCAGGAGGAGTAGAATAAGTGTATTGATTAACTAAATGTTACAACAAAGTGTTAATAACTACTAAAGAGAAATAAGACGATCTAGCCCGTATTTATAGGCGCTAGCGCTATCGTCATGTGATCAGCTTACCAGGATCACCTGATCAATAAGGTGATCCGCATGTTCTGCAGCATGTCAATACTCTAAAAAAGATTTTTGAATAATAAAGTTATTCTCTGCTTATTGTCTCTAAATATAAGCAGATCATTAATACTGGTTGCTGCTATAATTTTTTGGCCTTGTAGCCTAGCTAGCACCGTTTGCTATTGTCTGTTGACTTTACTAGTAAGCTTGTTTTTAAGCAAATCTTATTTTTGCTCAAAGCTTTACTAGACTTAATATTTAATATATTGCTATAGGTATTATCACTAAACTTATTTGAGCTTGTTTTACTAATATAGCCTAAACGTCTGTGCAGAGAAGTTTCCTGATCTTTTTAATTTTTTTGATCTTTTCAATCTTTTCAATCTTTTCAATCTTTTTAATTAATCTCTTTAATAGATGTATAACTTCTGTATTATCAATTTTTGCAAAGTATTTATCACTGTGCTTAATACTGCTATTTGCAGTAAATGTAGCGATTTTTCTGATATACAGCCCTCTAGCTTGTATTTTTCCCGATCAAATAATCAGGCTATTAGCCGTAGTAAATTAAAATTTAGCTTCTTTTTGAATTAATTAGTACAGACTAAGTATATTTACTTTTAAGTCTAGTACTAGGAGTACGTCCTTTAGCACTACTCTTGTATTTGTGCTAGTAAAAGTAATAGGTACGTCTCCTTTTGCTATTGCTAGTAGTGTAGCTTTATTCCTCTATTTAACATAGGTATTGCTTACACTATAAAGGTTTTAAAATAGATCCTTGTTATAACAAATATGTGCGCTTGCTCTACTTTCTAGTATCCACTTATATAATTTAGTAGATCTATAAGTACTATTAATATAAGCAGTCTTTTAATCTACTAATATCATAGTCGAAAAAGCTTGTTTAGATTGTTGAAATGTTTCTGTTGGAACAGATATCTCATTAACTTGATTTTTTGGAGCTTTGCTAGGAACCTTGTTATAGCATTAATCTTCTAGGTATCCTAGTTTTCTGCAGAAATTGCAGGCTTTTGAACTCCTATTATTGTTTAATTTTTAAGTTAATAAGGACATTTCTACGTCCTAAGACTGAGGAGCTTAAGGAGCTAGTAAGCTATTATTGCTTATTTGTTGATATAGCCTTTCTGATTTATATCAATTAAGCCTATTTCTCTTGTAATTAAAGCTATTCTTTAAGGATACTAGACGTCTAGACTTGTCTAATATGTAGCTGCACATTGCTTCTAAATTAATAACTTGATTTGATCTGAAGTCTTGAGTAATTGCAGTAACTAGGTAGTTAAATTCTAAACTTCCATTATTAAGAATTAGAGCTGCAACAAATTTAGTAGGCAATTCATTATATCTAGTCTTGAGGCTTAGAACAAGTTTATAAACTATCTGTACATAAGTCACTACATTGTTCTAACATCAAGAAAATGTTGTATTAATAAGATATTTCCACATTAAAAAAATTTAAACTAAATCTCTTTTAAGCATAAAGTTTCTTTGAGTAATTTAAGAGATAAAGGGATTCACAATATCTTTTAACTATAATAAAGGTTTATCCTTAGGGCTAAGACGTAATATTAATTAAGCTTTTGCCTCTTAATTTTTAAGCGTCTAAAGAGCCTCTTCCAAGTAATCCTTTTTAGTTAATTTAGTAGAATTAATCATTATTATTTTCTTGCAATCTTGTTGGATAAGAATTAATCAAATCCTATGTGCCTATATATTATAGTTAGAGTTGCTTTTAAGCTTAGGCACTCTAAAAATACTACTATCAGCTATGTTAATGTACTAGCCTAAGCCTAGAGTAATTAGCTAAGCAGATAATTATAAATTGTCTAGTATAGTTGCAGTTACTGTCTTTACTATAATGAACTCTAGCTGCTAATGAATAATAATTAATATTTATAACTATCGTATTAGAGTTTCTTAGCTTGTAGCTTTAGCTTACTTCTAACTTTTAAAAAAAATTTATAGCAGGATCCTCCTTGCTATCAATTAATTATTTGTCTAGTTCAATCTTCTAACTAGCGTTGTTAAGTTGTTGTGTTGTTGTATTATTGTTACTATAGCTCTTGCTAAGAAACTAGCTCAAAATTGTACTAGTTCTTACGTGTGCTTGCAATTTAAGCTAATAAAAAATTATTTTTTGTCCTATTGCGTAATCTTTATTCATTTTCTA
This sequence comes from Alternaria sp. 'sect. Undifilum', assembly GCA_024321975.1. Taxonomy (NCBI): domain Eukaryota; kingdom Fungi; phylum Ascomycota; class Dothideomycetes; order Pleosporales; family Pleosporaceae; genus Alternaria; species Alternaria sp. 'sect. Undifilum'. Next base: position 46,873 of record JAJJZI010000013.1, read on the forward strand.
GGCTTATAAATTGTTGTAGATTTAATTTCCAATTAGTTGCTGCTTATTCTACTATTAACTTAGAGGTAGAGGGTTTTGCCTTCTACTTGTTTGTAGTAAACTTAGAGGCAGCTTAATCTAGGCTTTTAACCTGTTAGAAATTAAGAAGGAGGTATGTGGAAGGTAGGTAATAAAGAGATAAAAGATAAAATATAGAGACTAGGGGAAGACAGTATTGTAGAGAATAATTATATTGTCTTAATGTTCTGTCTTGCTGTCTTACTGTCTTGTCTTTCTATCTGCTATGCTACAGTCTATATATACCTGTGACTTGCATTTTAGAAAGATCTATATTACGCAATAGCTTGCGTAGTAGGTTGCGTAATCTATAGTAGATTGCGTAATCCTAAACGTCATTAATAATAGCAATCAATTGATAACAATGATAAGAGATACTAGTAGCGTAATAGCTCCTAGTAATCACTTGATTGTAGGTTGATTGTGGATTCCAGGTGCTCAAATCACACCTGGATTCTGTGGAGAAACAGCTGAGGAGCTTAATCTTTAACATAAAAAATTAACACTTTTTTTCTATAACAGTGCCTCTAGCTTGTTTAATATTAGCTAGCACTTTATCTAGTTGCAGGATATGCTTAAGAACATAACGTTAAACTCCTAGCATTAATTCTTCTCTGCTATAACTGGTCTTTAGCCCTCTATATGTGATATTGTCGATAAAGGGCATAGTATCTAGCTAGTGATCTCTTAGAATCTTTATTATTACTTAATAGAACACTACTATAGAGTTAGTAGCTTCTATAACTATTAGGTAATTGTATAAGTCCTACTAGTATTTTTTTTGTTTCTTTTCGTGTAGTTTAACGTCCTTTCTCAGCCTGAAAGGCTATATAAGACATCTAGGTTTAAGACCTACAGGTATTTACGTAGTGTTTTCTAATATATAATTTATTTACAAGGAGGGGTTCGTCTAAATGAAAGTAAGGGTCGTAGCTTAGGGTAGTTTTAACAAGTAGCTTTCTCAGTCCTTTGTTAGGCTTAAAGCCTAGAGTAGTTGTAACAAGTATTTTTCTCAGTCCTTTGTTGTGTAGGAAGTATGTAGAGCTAGTATGCTAGTCTAGTTATATCTTTTACTTCTTATACGTTGTTGTAGGCTATGCTAGCTGCTCTCTTGTGTTGCTTATATAGGTACCTAAGCAGTTTGGTATAGGGTCGATGTATAAGGTCGGTATATCGAGTTGGTATAGAGATTTCAGTGTAGGTAGATAGCTAGTTGCTAGTCTAGCTATCGATTCTAATATGTAGGTCTGTATATCAGGTCGGTATATCGAGTTGGTATGGAGGGATTTCGGTATAAGTAGATAGCTAGGAGCACTAGCTATCCATTCTAAAGTGTAGGTCGATATAAGTGGTTGGTATATCCAGTCGGTATAGGGATTTTGAATAATAGATAGCTAGGTAGATAAATATATTAGTTCACTACGCTAATAAATCTATCTACCTAAGTAGAAAGCCGTTGCTTTGTTGAGTAGGAATCGAATTGCCTTTGATTAAACTCTAAAATTAGCTTACGCACAGACTACTTGCAGAGGTTATAACAGGTAACCAATCTGTTCACTACAAATGGCCAGCGCGCACGCCACAACACCTGCACCTAGAAAACAGGTGTCAGAAACTGATTTTAGGAAGGCGTTCAAGATAGTTGAGACGAAAAAAAGGCAAAGCTAGACCTTTGTCTCGCCTCAAAAAGTTGGTGTTCGATGCCTACTAGTGTTTGAAATGCTGTTATGTCCCTGCTTTCTAGATGTAGCGTGATTTAATTATATCTTAAGAACAAGTTTATAAGTAAAATCATCTTGCATCCTACAAACCTCTTAAAAAACTTATCTGCTGTTAGTAGTAGGTTTGCATTTTATATAGTAACTACATTTATCTATTGCGTATTGCTAATTCATTAAACGCCTTTGTCCTTCTTAGGTACTAGGTGCTATAGATTGTAATATTAACGATTACACCTTTCCTATGTTTCTTAATTTAGGTAGATATTGACTATATTTACTACTTGCAGCTCTAAAGCTTTTAGGACAGTAAAATCTTGCACTTACTAAGCTTTGTGTAGTATTGTTTATATTTTATATAGCAGATATACATGAGGATAAATCCTTCCTAATTCTTTAAATTGATAATAGAGTGCCTCCTCTCTGTTAAGAAGCATATATATAAATATCTCCTTTTCTAATAGCTGCAGATAGTTTCTAGCATATAGCTTATTAATTTGTTTTTTAGTAAGCCTTGTTTCTTGCAAGAAAGCAGTATATCTTAGTTTAAATACATAATTGCATAGCCTTGTATTAGAATCGCGAACGCTTCTTCTAAGGAGTTGTTATTTTTTAGCCTTTTCCTTCCAGTCTTCTTGCCTAAATTCTATAGGCATCTCCTGCTAAGAGATATTAACAAGTTAGACTTCCTTGTCTACTATTTTGTATATTGTGTATAGATTATAGTGCTGTTAAGTATATTGAAGTAGTTTCTCTTACTTTTTATTTTTTAAGGTGTCAAAGGTGGTGGTTGTTGTTGTAGTCAAAATGGGGTTCCAAAAAAGTGAAAAGCAGCTACCCTCTACTAATCAATTGCAAAAGTCAAAAAAAAGATTGTGTGTAGTTAACGAGATTCGAACGGTGGGTGGACGAGTTTTAAGAGGAAAGCTCAGACCACCGAGCGATAATCAGGGTCAAAAAATTTGCTAAGGTACTAAAAAACGACACTAGTTGAAACGTGTCCAACAGCGATTGCCAGCCTATAGCGGACAACAAGATTACAGTAGGATTGCAATAGGATTGCAACATGATGCGATAGAGGAGGGAAAGGACACGTACGTACCGCAGCGGGAGCCTGCAATACTTCATAAAGCTGAAGCTGCTGCTTCTCACCTACTGCTTCTCACCTTTCGAACAGCACCGCATACGAACGATTCGCATACGATACACTGCAATGGCGTGCAACCTCCGCGACGAGCATCTCCTCAACCTCGACTCTCATCCAAAGACAGGAAGCTTTCCTGGTAGTTTCTCTTACATTAGTTAACAATTAAGCTAATACTTAATTAAAAATTAACTAAGTTTATAGTATTTTGTAAAGTCCTTAGACTATCAAACTGTGTAAGTAAACACTTAGTTTATTTGAACTATTTAGTTGTTCTTATTATTTTCTGTATATAGCATGTTAAACTTACTAAATTTAGCTATTAAATCTACCTACGCAGCTTCTAGTATGTAATTTACTGTAGCTGCTTGCAATTTGTTACCTATACTGTTATCAAGTATATATACTTGTACGTTACTTACAGTTTCTTTTTTTAAATTATTGTTAGAAGCTTTATTTCTATTTATCTGCGCAGGGTAATATAGAGATTAGTAAAATATAATAAAAACTGCATTTCTTGTACTGTCCTTGAATAGGACTTAGCACGTAATTTGCCTAAATATATTATACTAAATTCATATTCTAGCGCTTGCACACTAAGGTCCTCCTAAAGTTACAGATCTAGTAAGATTAGCAACAATCCTAAACGTAGATCTAGTAGTAACTGTCCTTATTTATATAAGTATATTAAACATAGTTCTAACAAACAGATTATGTGTACTATCAGCTAAAGTGATACTAAGAGATAACTGCACTAGTCTGTATTTTATTATTCTATACAGTATCTTCAATGCTTGTGCCGCACTAAGTCTTAAGATATTTATTCATGCTCTAGTGTTAATTAAGCACTTTAAGAAGCTGCTGTTTACAGTAACCTAGCATTCTAGTAAGTTTATTTAAGTAAAGACTTACTTATTTCTTTGCTAAACCTCTTAAACATCCTTAGTTAGTATATTGTCTATTTTATCTATTTATAGGTCTATTTTTCTATACACCTTATAACAAGTTTACGCATTTCATTAATAGAAATTTATTATATTGCAATATGCGTTTTGAGCAAGTAGTGTATTAAGTAAGGTTTCCTTAGTAGGGTCTGTACAGCAGTTTAGCTAATTAGCAGCTGAAATAAATTCTAGATACGCTAAATTACACCTATAATTTATAAGCTTAGCGTTTTTCTAACACGTTGTATCGTTAAGCGTACCTAAACTTTTTGCAATATTAATATTGTTATTAAGAAAATTGCGCAGCTGATTTTGAATATTGGCTTGCCTTATAAGATTTAATATAGTAACCTCTTATACTTTCTATCTAAGCAAGGCCGTTGCAATATAGTTTAGCTATTTTAATACTATCTATTTAAGCTCTAGATTAGGAAGAGTACTTATAAACTTTATAGTTTTTTTTTTCTTTCTTACGGCAAGTGCATTAGATCTGCTAATATATTATTAACTTGCTAAGCTGATTATAGTAGTCTAATAATTAAAAATAGTGTATTATAAGGCTAACGTGCAAAAAGTCTATTACTTTATGCTTCATTCCGTAGATACTGTATATCTATAGACTATAAGTTAGGGATAGGAGTGTTACTTTATATTATTTAATTGTTTTTTTAAGTGCTTAAATTCCTGCTCGGCTTTCCTTTTTTTTTTATCTCCTCTTCCTAGACAGAATTTATATTTTAGTAGAGAGTAGGGCCTTTGCTTTTTAAGCGCGTAGTAGCATTTTTTCCGCCTCTTAGTATAATGTTAGCAGTATTGATATTATTAAGCTTTTTAACGTATTTGTCTGCAGAAAAATTGTATAATTGTTTTTAGAACTGCTAAAACTGGTAAAAAAAATTGTTATAGTAGCCTTAGCTTGTTAAACTAGTTACTACATTTGCAGAATTAGGGTTTTTTCCCTCAAACTTTATACCTAGCTAAAAGTCTCTTTTAGTTACCTTCTTAGGTACTACACTAGAGGCTAGTTAATTAAGCACGTTATTAGTAATATTATAAACTTCTTAGATATTTGCTTGTAACTATAAAAAGACTTAGTTTATTAGTAATTGTTTAAGGATTTTCTTAGACGCTTATGTAGTAGCCTAAAGTAGTAAGTTTTTTTTTTACTAGAAATATCCTAGTTAAAACTAACCTATCCTATTTGCTTTAGGGCGTAGTATATCTTAAACTCTTTAAGCATGTGCCCTACTATACTATATAACGTGTTTCACAAGCGAGCGAGCCACCCAAGCGAGCGAGCCACTTTCCTCATGCGCCTTACCAGCGCGTCAACTGCGCGTAATGCCTCAACAACGCAATCAAGAAACTGCCTGTACTAAAGCTAATATACTACTTGCTATCTCTGATATCAGTTCCTAACGCGTAAAAAGCATACAACGCGCTGCAACAATCTATAACGCTCCTTAAACAACAATACAGCACCAACGCGCTAGACGACGCATGTAAGGCAATTGCGAGCCAAATTCAAAGAAGATAAACAAACTAGAAGAGAAGGCAATAGTTTAGTATATACTCGACGAGTTTAAGCGTAGATTTGCGCCAACAAAGAGTAGCGTACGCAGTGTAGCTAATAGACTGCTGCGCGAGCGCGGCGGCAAGCCTGTTAGCAAGAACTAGGTTAACAACTTCGTTAAGCAGACTCCTAAACTCAAGAAGGCCTAGAGCCGTCTATACAACTATCAGCGAGCTAGGTGCGAGGATCTAGCAATTATCTAGCGCTGGTTCAACTTAGTAAAGAATACAAAATAGAAGTAAAGTATTCTTAACAATAATATGTACAACTTTAACGAGACTGGCTTTAGAATAGACAAAATATTATTACAAATAGTTATTACAGGCTAAGACTATTCAGGCAAAAAAAAAGAGTCTAGCTAGAGAACGGTAAGTAAGTTACTGTAATCTAAGGCGTTAGTGCTGCAGGGTAGGTGCTACTACCCTTTGTAGTATTTGCAGGCAAGGTGCTTATTAATACCTAGTTTAAAGATCTACCTAGCAATTAGATTCTTGAAGTAAGCCCTAATAGTTAGACAAATAATTAGCTTACTCTTGCGTGGCTAGAGCACTTTAATAAGCATACAAAGCAGCAGACTGTTAAAGAGTATAGGCTGCTAATAATTAACAGCTATAAGAGCCACAGCTTAGCTAATTCTAGAAGCGCTGTAAGGAGAAGAACATTATCTACCTCTATATGCCTCCTCATTCGTCCTACCTGCTACAACCCTTAGATGTCGCATGTTTCTCACTGTTGAAGCGCAGGTATAGGGACATGATCTTAGGCTTGGCACGCAACTATACTAACTACATTAGTAAAGAAGTCTTTCTACCTGCGTTTGAAAAAGCATTTAGGCAGGCATTTACTCAGGAAACTATCCAAGCAGGCTTTAGAGGTGCTGGATTAGTCTCACATAATCCAGAAGCTGTAATATCAAAGCTTGATGTACACAGTTACAACAACACCAACGTCGACTTTTCTGGAAATTAATTGGAAACAACCGGATCCTAAGGAAACAACCCCAAGGAATCGACTGCGATACTTTTCAGAGCCTGCAGCGAGGGCGCCAGTGCGCTAAAGAGGGTGGAAAAGCTACCTAACCCCTCCCTTTTGGAGGAAAATTTTTCGTTTTTCTCAAAAGCTTGGGCTACATGCCTAGGCATCTTAAGCTAATCAAGATTAAGGAGCTTATTAAAGCCTAGCTTAACCAAGAAATTGCTACAACCTTAAAAAACAACAAAAAAAGACTTGCCTCTAGAGACCTAGGTAGATTAAATAAGAGACAAATAGAGATGGAAAAAGACAATATAACAACGCCGCGCTAAGAAAGGCAAAATCTAGAAGAACTCCAAAAGCCTACACACGTTTAAACAAGGAGCAACTTTTCACTTTTTATTAGACTTATTCCTTAATACTCTATTAGAAATAAAACACCAAAAGCTACCTTAATAAAAGAGGCACTTAAGATAGCTAGGAACCTAGTAATCTAAGCAGCTAATTTAGCTGAAAACAACCTTACTCAGCAAACAAGTCTTTTAGACCTAGTAGAAGTCTTTAGAGACTATACTAAAAATAGAAGAGTAAATAAGAAGAATACAGCTATACTAGCAGACTAGATATTAAGCCTCTTAAACGTCTTAAGGAAGTTAAGAAAGAAAATCAAACGTATTAAGAAATTAACAACAAACACGCCTATCTAGAACACGCCTAATGCTACCGCAGCTACTTTCGCTACTATAGCAGGTAACAACAAAGACTAACTGTAGACAAACATATAAAAAACTTAAAAACTAAAAGTTACTAGCCTAAAGGACCACTAGCTAGTCCTAGTTAGCAAGACCCTAGCTGCATTTAATGCCTTTAAACTTAGAAATAACTTTAACAACGCCTTTGCAACAAATGAAGGTGTACAATCGCCTGTAGTTGCCTTAATCGCATTATCTTCTAAAGGCAACAAAATAATTACAACTACACTAGCCTTTAAGGCTAAATACTTCTTAAAGAATTTGGCTATATAGCAAGACACTATAACCTTTAAAGCCGCCTAACTTATTACACTGTAGTTTAAGGTTGTTATCTACAAGCTTCCTATAAACTAGAGTCTAGAGGTTATAAAAGAAGAAATTAAAACATTCAACAAAGGTCTAAAGGTTATAGGCAATTCTTTCTAGCTTACGCTAGAGGAGAAAAGAGAATACTAGAACTTTAGCTTAGCATGCGTAGCCTTTGCTACAGAGGAAGAAGCCTAAAAAGCTATTAGAGAAAAACTTTATATACTAGGGCAAAGCCTTAGAGCAGAAAAACTGCAAGTTGTTAATAGTGCAAAGCAATGCACTAAATGCTAAGAATTTAGCTACCTAGAAGTTAGATGCTTAAAATTAGCCTGCCAAATTTGCAGCAAAGCACACTACACTAGTTAACACAAGTGCAAGTCTTGTACTAGTAAAGGAAAACCTTGTATCTACACTATATTTAAGTGTACTAACTGCAACAGACCTTATGCGGCAAACAGCCTAGAATGCGAAATCTTATAGGCTAGGACAGCTAGGACTAATTAAACTAATTAGTATGATTAAAGTCCTACAAATAAATGTTAATAGAAGTAGCCCTGCTACAGAAAGCGCGATTAACTTAGCTATTACAGCAAACGCTAAGATTATTGTAATACAAGAGCCTTGGTTGGCTAAAGGACCTTACAAAGATACTAGGTTAATTGCCTATTTAGACTTTACGCAAATACTACTAACCTATTAAGGCCTACGATCTAGAACTCTATTTTATTTTTAAAAGGATTTAGAAGTAGAAGTTAATCATTATATTAGCAACGACAACGACTTTTAAGCTATTTTAATACAACTTAACATAAGAAAAATCTACGTCTATAACATTTACAACAAAAAGAGCCTAAGACAAGAGCTAAATATAACAACAATTTAAAGACGCCTTTTAGGAGAGTCTATAGAATTACATTTAATTATCCTAGGGGATTTTAATTGCCACTACCCTAGATAGAGCCTACAGGAGTGCAATCTAAACCAACTAGCAGAAGATTTAGTAGAGTAGGTAGATAACTTAAACCTATCTCTATTAGATACTATAGGAGTTGGCACATGCTTTAGAGCTTACATGCCAAAAAAAAGCGTACTTAACTTTACTTTTTTAATAAGCAATATAGCTTCTAGTATTTTAGACTAGCAAGCGATCCCTAAAGTCAGATTAGACTACTACGCTATCCTGTTCAGTTTCGTCAACCAAAGGCAGCTACCTGGCTAGCTAAAGAAGTACAACACAAAGAAAACAAATTAGAATCTTTTTAACACAACTTTACAGGAGGAGATAATTTAAGTAAAGCTAGAGGATTAATTACTAGCTTTACTACACGCCTCAAAACCCCTTTTAAAATAATTACTTCTAGGCCTTAACAAACCTTTAAAGGAGAGACTAAATAAAATAGCAGAAGACCTCAAACCAATGATCTAACGACCGCTTAGGACATTTACCCCCCTTAAAAACTAGAAACTTAGACTGAAGCCTTAGTAGACTAGCAATCTAAATCTTCTTAAAGCTATCCTAAACAGGACCTTTTAAAATTACAAGCAAGCAGCAAAAAGAGGAGACAACACGCTATACTTATAGAAAAGAGATTACCTGCTAGCTAAAAACAAGTACCTTAGAGCTATTAAGAAAGCTAAACTTGACTGTTAGGAACAGTTTCTCTAAAACAAATTGCCTGAAAAGATATTTAAAGCAATAGCCTATACAAAAACAACCTCTTAACAAGAATCTTTACTATTAAGAGCAAAAAGTCTTTAAAGAGAAGTGCTAAACCTTTAAAGAGAAGCTATTTCTGTCTCTTCTTTCTACACCAGCCCTATTACTTAACAAATACAAAGGAAACTACAAATAGAAGTAGCTTATTCTATTTATAAAGGAGCTCTATACTACCTGTTAAAAACAAAAGCTACTTTACTAGGACTAAATAGAATTAGCTAAGAAGTTATCTTAAAAGTATACAATTACTAACTAGGCATTTTCTTCAAAGTGTACTTAGCTTTGTTTAACTTAAGATACTAACTAACGTGCTAGTAAAAAGCAAAAGAAGTTATCCTTAAAAGCTTAACAAACTAGACTACTTAATCCTAAAAGTATATAGAGTTATCTCCTCTTATGTTGCTTAGAAAAAGCACTGAAAGGCTATACTTAAAAGATTAAGTACCTTAGCTAAAACAACTAACCTACTTTACCTTACGCAAATAGGAGGCAGGCTAAAGAAATTAGCTATTAACGCGGGACTCCTCTTTACAACAATATACAACAACAACAAAAGAAAAGCAAAGTTACTTTAACAGCCTTTTAAACATAAAAGGCGCTTTTAACTATTTATCTAAGAACAAGCTTCTAGTAAATATAAGTAACTAACAGCTACTTATATGCCTCTTATTGTAGACAAACTCGTTTCTTATAGAGAGGCTTTTAGAGTTATCCTTTAATAGGCAAATAGAGAACTTACAGAAGGTTAATACTAGTACACCTTAAGGAGCCTAGCCTCCCTATCCTATTTCTAATCTACACGAAACCGCAATTCTAATTAATAAGAGCAAACAACAACATATACTCCCTATCTTATATACACAACCTTAAAATTTCAATATTAACAACATTTATAAAGAAGAATATTAAACTGCTTCAAAGAGAATTAGCAAATCTCTTTAACTAAGCAAAAGAGCTAGCTATTACGTTTAATAGCTTAAAAACAGAATTAGCCAATTAGAAAAGATTTAGAAAAGATATAAACAGATGCCTTATGCTACCTACTTAAAAGATCTTCTAGCTAAAAAGACTAGTTAAGTAGCTAGGTATTTTTTTCAACAATACTCTTAAGTTTAGAGACTACTGCTATATAAAGATACAACAAGTAAACTAGGCCTTTGTCCGCCTAAGCAGGCTAGCTAATATTAATAAAGGCCTTTACTAAGGGCTATAAGGTAATTATACTTAGTATGCATTACTAGTATAGCTAATTACAGATGTTAGCTATTTTAGAAAAGCTAACAACACGTTCTTACTAGTAGGCAAAAACTTAAAAACTAGGCCTGTAAAAATATTCTAGGAACCTTTAGATTATTACCTATAATGCCTAGTGAGGTAGAAGCCGCTCTTTTCCTACCTAGAGTTAAGCTAGATAATACTATAAGAAGATACGCCTTTAGATCTACTTTACTAGATCTAAATCACCCTCTAAAAGCTGCTATTAACAACAACAAAGGAGAGCAACTCAATTTAATACAAGTATCTATTACCTTAGCCCTCTTAGACAATTAAGAGGAAATACAACACTACGCCTTTACGCTATAGAATGCTAGGACTCTTTACAAAGTCTACATATTAAATGAGCTAAAAAACATTAAAGTAGAAAGCTATATAAAATTACTAGTAGACAACAACCTGCTATTAATATACTTAGATGCCTTAGCTATTAGAGAGGGCAAAGGAATTAGCGTAGGCGTTGCATTTTACAAAAGAGCTACCTTTATTAAAGATCTACAAACAAATATAGGAAATAACTAGCTAGTTTACAACAGTAAACTAGAAGGTATTACTTTAAAGCTAGAAAAAGCAGTTAGCTTATTAAACAACTGCTAAAACGTTAATATATACGCAGACAATTAGGCTGCGTTAATTTAATTAAAAAACACCTTAAACAACTCTAGCTAAAAGTAGCAAATTAGGTGTATTAGAGCAGCAACTTAACTAAAAGAAAAAGGCATTACCCCTACGCTACAATGGGTACTAGAACACCAAAATATACTAGAAAACGATCAAGCAGACTCCTAGCAAAAGAGGCTACAGAAATAAACTCTTTAATAAACAAAATAAGCCTAGCAGTTGTTAGTTTTTAGATCAAATAACTAGCAAGTGTTAATTAGTTAAGTCTCCTTAAAAATTACAGGAGAAAAGCTACTAGCAAGAACCTTAGCACTTACTTAGCTACCTTTAAATAGAGAATAAGAAAACAGATACCTATTTCTCCTACTAGAAGAGATATATCTAGCTCTTTCATTTAATTAAAACTAGGTTATAGCTACCTAAAGAGCTATCTATTCAAGAGATAAAAGGTGGAATCTAAAACTTGCCTATGCAATTTTAGAGCTACACAAGACACAGCTTATATAATCCTTAAGTGCTAACTATACAAAAATAGTAGAGCTATACTTTAGAACTCCTGTACAGAGCTAATCTTTTTACAGTATCTTTTTTAAACAGAAGCAGGTATGAAGGCTACTATAGCCTTTTTTTAACAAACTAGGGTTGGTACATAGGCCTAGTACAAAGGAAACTCTGATAATTAGATGTAATTGCCTAGCTAGGCGACTAAGCTCTAAGCACCCCTCCCCTCTTTCCCCGCCTCCCCCTCCTCCCCCTCCTCCTCCTCCCCCTTCTCGACCTTTTACAATAGGCCAAGAGCCTCACCTTTATTTAGATAAACCACCCCTTTCAAAATACTTAGCAGATAGAAAAACTACCTAGATACCTGCAGGCCTCGGCCTGCACGTCTTATATAGCCCTTTAGGCTGAGAAAGGACGTTAAACTACAATAAAAGAAATAGAAAAATCAAAAGGATTTTTTTAATATAGTATAAATTCCTAAAATGAGTAGTAATTAAAGGGCTTTTCATTACTACTAGTTTGGATCTACCACCTATCCAAATCGCTCCCTAAACTTGGATAGAAATATCTTGACCTATAATTAGATCAGTAGGCTTGCTAAAAATATTTAAAATAATAGAAAAGTAATAGATATATTCAAGTATTTTTATAGTTCAATAGAGTTTTTTTAGACTTACTTATGTTAGTTGTAGAAACTATTTTCCTTTCAACCTTATTTTTTTGCCGTGTTTAATAGTATACTGTCCTAGCACCGTGCCCTCGCTTAATAGCAGACACCTCTGAAAATAAAACTTTATTAAAGTTGATATTTTTGATGTTTTTAAGTATTTGCTTGGCGTAAATATGACGATTATAAGCATTTTCAGTCTCTAAAGGCGTCTTTTTTCGAGAAATGTTAACAAAATAGTTCTCCTTTTTTAAAAAGCGTTGTAAGCTTCTAATGGAAAGATCCAGACTATTTTCTTTTGAAAGACGTCGATTTGTCTTTTAGGGCTTTTAGTAAGGTCTCTATTAAGTACTCTTTTGCTTTATTTGAGATCTTTGTAGGATGACCTTTTGAGGCCTAAAAGTAGATAAAGGAGCCTTTTTGTTTTGTTTTATTCGATAAAGAGTATTAGTATTACTTCTAGAAGACTTTTCTAGTATATTACTGATCAAAACAATAAGCTTGTTTTGTAAATATAAAGTATAAACTTCTTGCTCAAATTGAGAAAGATTGCGAGACATAGAGGAGGTATTACAAATAAAGCAAGTCAGGATAAACAAGAGGAGTTAATATACTAAAAGCTTACTTAGCTATTACGTCATTAGCGCTTACATAAGCCACCCCTGTTTTTTCACCCTCTAAATAAACTCTAAGGAAATGAGATATAAGCCTCCAAAATTTGCTTACGTCATACTTTTGTAAGCTTTTTAAAACTAGATTTTCCTTAGCGATTTTTAAACATTTATAAAAAAGTTATACAAAAATCTATTTTTTTTTCATCTTATTTCAAGCAGGATTACAGGGACAATCGTGCTGACTAAGCAGCTTACTAAGCCACCCAACTCAAAGAGCAAGATATTAGCTTTCTAAATCACTAACATTTTTAGGTATAGTTAGTATTTTTATTATTATTGTAGTTTAACGTCCTTTCTCAGCCTGAAGGGCTATATAAGACGTGCAGGCCGAGGCCTGCAGGTATCTATGTAGTTTTTATCTTCTAAGTAATTTATAAGGGGTGGTTTATCTGAATGAAGGTGAGGATCTCAGCCTATTAGGTAGAGGTAGAGAAAGGGGAGGAGAAGGAGGAGAAGGAGGAGAGGAGGAGGAGGAGAGGGGAGGGGTGCTTAGAGCTTAATCGCCTAGGTAGACAATTGCATCTAGTTGTCAGAGTTTCCTTTGTACTAGGCCTATGTACCAACCCTAGTTTCTTGAATAAAGGCTGTCGTAGCCTTAATACCTGCTTCTGTTTAGAAAGGATATTGTAGAGAGATGAGCTCTGTACATAAGTTCTGAAGTATTGCTCTACTATCCTTATATAGTTAGCACCTAAGGATTATATGAGCTGTATCTTGAGTAGCTCTAAAATTGCATAGGCAAGTTTTAGATTCTACTTTGCCTCTCTTAAATAGATAGCTCTTTAGGTAGCTATGGCCTAGTTTTAATTAAAAGAAAGAGCTAGATATATCTCTGCTAGTAGGAGGGATAAGTATCTGTTTCCTTATTTTCTATTCGGAAGTTACTAAGTAGGTGCTTAGGTTCTTAGTAATTGCTTTTTTCCTGTATTTCTCTAGGAGGCTTAACTAATTAACATTAGCTAGTTGTTTAATTCATAAGCTAACAACTGCTAAGCTTGTCTTATTTATTGAAGGGTTTATATTTGTAGCCTCTTTTGCTAGGAGGTCTGCTTGATCGTTTCTAGGTATATCTTGGTGTTCTAGGACCTAATATAGCGCAGGGGAGATGCCTTTTTCTTCTAGTTATGTTGCTGCTCTAATACACCTAATTTGCTACTCTTAGCTAGGGTTGTTTGAGGGGTTTTTTAATTAATATAAAGCTGCCTAATTGTCTGCGTAGATGTTGACGTTTTAGCATATGTTGAATAGGCTGACTGCTGTCTCTAGCCTTGAGGTAATACCTTCAAGTTTACTGTTGTAAACTATCTAGTTATTTCCTATATTTGCTTGTAGTTCCTTGATAAGAGTAGTTCCTTTGTAGAAGGCAACGCCTACGCCTACTCCTTTGCTATCCCTTATAGCTAAGGCATCTAAGTATATTAATAGAAGGTTGTTGTCTGCTAATAGTTTCTTATAGCTTTCTGCTTTAATCTCTTTTGGCTTATTTGAAATGTGGACCTTGTAAGGAGTCCTAGCATTCTATAGAGTAAAGGCGTAGTGTTGTATTTCCTCTGTATTGTCTAAGAGGGCTAAGGTAATAGATAGTTGTATTCAATTGAGTTGCCTCCTCTGTTGTTATTAATAGCAGCATTTAGAGGGTGGTTTAGATCTAATAAAGTAGATCTAAAGGCGTATCTCCTTATACTATTGTCTAGCCTAACTCTAGGTAGAAATAGAGCAGCTTCTACCTCACTAGGCATTGCAGGGGAAGATCTAAAAGTCCCTAGGATCTTTCTGCAGGCCTAGTTTTAAAGTTTTTGCCTGCTACTACTAACGTGTTGTTAGCCTTTCTAAAATAGCTAACATCTGTAATTAGCTACGCTAGTAATACACGCTAGGTATAGCTGCCTTATTGCCTTTAGTGAGAGGCCTTTATTAATATTAGCTAGCCTGCTTAGGCGGAAAAAGGCCTAGTTTGCTTGTTGTATCCTTATATAGCAGTGATCTCTAAACTTCAGGGTATTGTTAAAGAAGATACCTAGCCACCTAACTAGTCTTTTTAGCTGAAAGGTCTCTTGAGTAGGTAGCGTAAGGACTCTGTTTGTATCTTTTCTTGATCTTGTCTAGTTTGCTAATTCTGTTTTTGAGCTATTAAACTTAATAGCTAACTCCTTTACTTAGTTAAAGAGGTTTGCTAACTCACTTTTTAAGCAGTTTAATGTTTTTCCTAATAGATGTTGTTAATATTAAGATTTGAAGGTCGTCTATATAGGATAAGGAGTATATTTTGTCGTTTGTTGTAATTGATTGAAATAGCGGTTTCGTGTAGATCAGAAATAGAATAGGAGAGGCTAAGCTCCCTTAAGGTGTACTAGTATTAACCTTCTGTAGGTTCTCTGTTTGCCTATTAAAGGATAACTCTAAAAGCCTTTCTGTAAGGAATGAGTTTGTCTATAATAGGAGGCATACAGGTAGCTGTTAGTTGCTTATATTTTCTAGAAGCTTGTTCTTAGATAAATAGTTGAAAGCGCCTCTAATGTCTAAAAAGGCTGTTAAAGTAACTCTTTTCTTCTTTCTTTGTTGTTAGATATTATTATAGAAGAGGAGTCCTACGTCGATAGCTAATTTTTTTAGCCTGCCTCCTATTTGCGTAGGGTGGAGTAGGTCTGTCGTTTCTGCTAGGATCCCTAATCTTTTTGAGTATAGCCTTTCTAACGCTTTCCCTAGGCAGCATAAGAGGGAGATCACTTTATATACTTTTAGGATTAAGTAATCTAGTTTATTTAGCTTTCTAAGGATAACCTCTTTTGCTTTTTGCTAGTAACTTAGTTAGTATCCTAGGTTGAACAGAGCTAAGTACACCTTAAAAAAGATGCTTAGTTAGTATTTGTATGCTTTTGAGATAACTTCTTAGCTTATTCTATCTAGTCCTAGTAAGGTAGCTTTTATTTTCTAAAATGCAGTGTAGAGCTCCTCTTTAGATAGAATTAGCTACTCCTATTTGAGGTTTCCTTAGTAGTTATTAAGTAATAGGGCTAGTGTAGAAGGAGGAGGTAGAAAAAGCTCTTCTCTAAAGGTTTGGCACTTCTCTCTAAAAGATTCTTTACTTCTAATAGCAGAGATTCTTGTTAAGAAGTAGTTTTTTGTATAGGCTATTGCTTTAAATATCTCTTTTAGTAATTCGTTTTAGAGGAACTGTTCCTAATAGTTAAGTTTAGCTTTCTTAATAGCTCTAAGGTACTTATTTTTAGCTAGTAAGTAATCTCTTTTCTATAGGTATAGAGTTTTGTCTACTCTCCTTGCTGCTCGTTTGTAATTTTAAGAGGTCCTGCTTAGGATAGCCTTAAGGGGGTCTAGATCGCTAGTCTACTAAGGCTTTAGTTTTAGTTTTTAAATTGTAAGGGGAGTAGATCTCCTAAGCGCTTGTTGAATTATTATTATAAGATCCTCTGCTATTTTATCTAGCCTCTCCTCTAAAGGATTATTAAGGCCTAAAAGTAATTGTCTTGAGAGGTGGTTTAAAGCGTGTGGTAAGGCTAGTAATTTATCCTCTAGCTTTACTCAGGCTATCTCCTCTTGTAATATGGTGTTAAAAAGATTCTAATTTGTTTTTTTTGTGTTGTATTTCTTTAGCTGGCTAGGTAGCTGCCCTTAGTTGACAATACTAAACAGGATAGCGTAATAGTCTGATCCAACTTTAGGGATAACCTGCTAGTCTATAATTATAGAAGCTATATTGCTTGTTAAAAAAGTTAGGTCTAGTACACTCTCTTTTTGCATATAAGCTCTAAAGAAAGTACTAATTCCTATAGTATTAAATAAAGATATGTTTTAGTTATTAACCTACTCTACTAAATTCTCTGCTTGTTAATTTAGGTTGCAATCTTGTAGGCTCTATCTAGAGTAGTAGCAATTAAAATCCCCTAGGATAATAAAATGTAAGTTAATTAGCTCTCTAAAGAGGCGTCTTTAGATTGTTGTTATATTTAGCCTTTGTCTTAGGCTTTTCTTATTATAAATGTTATAGACGTAGATCTTTCTTATGTTAAGTTGTATTGAAATAGCTTAAAAGTCGTTGTTGGTACTAATATAAGGATTAACTTCTACTTCTACGTCCTTTTAAATATAGAATAGAGTTCTAAGTTGTAGGCCTTAGTAATTTAGTAGTCTTTGCGTAAAGTCTAGATAAGCAATAGACCTAGTATTCTCGTAGGGTCCTCTTATTAACTAAGGCTCTTATATTGCAATAATTGTAGCGTTTGCTGTAATAGCTAGGTTGATCGCGCTTTCTATAGTAGGGCTACTTTTATTAACATTCATTTGTAGGACTTTAATTATACTAATTAGTTTGATTGTTCCTAGCTGTCCTCGCCTGTAGGATATTATACTTATAGCTGTTTGCTGCATAATGTCTGCTGCAATTAGTACACTTAAAGATAGTGTAGATATAAGGTTTTCCTTTAGTAGCACAAGACTTGTACTTATGTTAGCTAGTGTAGTGTGCTTTGCTGCAAATTTAGCAGGCTAATTTTAAGCACTTAGCCTTAAGGTGGCTAAATCCTTAGCATTTAGTGCATTACTTTAAGATATTAACAACTCGCAGTTTCTCTGCTCTAAGGCTTTGCCTTAAGATATAGAGTTTGCCTCTAATAGCTTTTTAGGCTTCCTCCTCTGTAGCGAATGCCATGCATGCTAAGCTAAAGTTCTAGTGTTCTCTTTTATCCTCTAGCGTAAGCTAAAAAGGATTGCCTATAACCTTTAGGCCTTTATTAAAGGTTTTAATTTCTTCTTTTACAACCTCTGGACTAAAGTTTATAGGTAGTTTGTAGATAACAACCTTAAACTACAGCGTAATAAGTTAGGCAACTTTAAAGGTTGTGATATCCTGCTATATAGCCTAATTCTCTAAGAGGTATTTAGCCTTAAAGGCTAGTGTAGTTGTGATTATTTTGTTGCCTTTAGATGATAATGCGATTAAGGCAACTACAGGCGATTGCACGCCTCTTTTTATAGTAAAAGCATTGTTAAAATTATTCCTAAGTTTAAAGGCATTAAATGCAGCTAGAGTCTCGCTAACTAGTACTAGCTAGTAATCTTTTAGGCTAGTAACCTTTAGTTTTTGCGTCTTTTAGGTATTTATCTACAGTTAATCTTTATTGTTACCTGCTATAGTAGCGTAGGTCGCTGTAGTAGCAATAGGCGTGTTCTAGATAGGCGTGTTCTAGATAGAGGTGTTCTAGATAGGCATGTTTGTTGTTAGTTTCTCAATACGTCTAATATTCTCTCTTAACTCTCTTAAGACGTTTGAGAGGCTTAATATCTAATTAGCTAGTATAGCTATATTCTTCTTATTTACTCTTCTATTTTCTGTATAGTCCCTAAAGACCTCTACTAGGTCTAAAAGACTTTTTTGCTGAGTGGGGTTGTTTTTAGCTAAATTTGCTGCTTAGATTACTAGGTTCCTAGCAATCTTAAGAGTCTTATCTACTAAGGTGGCTTTTAGTATTTTATTCCTAATAGGATATTGCAGAATAGGTCTAATAAAAGGAGAAAAATAACTCCTTGTTTGAATAGAAGTTAGCCTTTAGGGTTCCTCTATATCTTGCCTTTCTTAGCGCGGCGTTGTCATGTTATCTTCCTCTATCTCTATTTGCTTTTTGTTTGCTCCCCCTAGATCTTTAGAAGCAAATTATTTTTTATTATTTTTTTAAGTTAATGCGATTTCTTGATTTAGTTGAGCTTTAATAAGCTCCTCAACCTTAATTAGCTTACGACGCCTTAGCATGTGGCCTAAGCTTTAAGGAAAATAAAAAAATTTCACTCCTCTAAATAGGGGGGTAGGCGACTCTTTCACCCTCTCTCGCGCGCTGGCGCCCTCGCTGCGGGCTTTGAATAGTGTCGCAATCGATTCCTTGGGGTTGTTTCCTTGTAATCCGGTAGTTTCTGAACAATCTCCAGAAAAGTCGACGTTGGTGTTGTGCCCTGATGCGTGCTAGTTGCTTTATTACTAAGCGCCAGCGCGCAAATACAAGAGGACTATAAAATTGCTTAACATCAATATAAAGCTTAAGCACTTGATACTAAGTATAAGAAAGATAATTACACTAAGCTACTTAATAGGTACAAGGTACAAGCTGCTTGATGAATAAGAAACGTTGCTAAAATTACTGATATTAAAGACTAGATTAGCAAGACTGTTTATATAGACTTTCTCTTCAACGCTTTAATAAGTATAATTACTTAAAACCTTACTAGCCTATAAGCCTTAGTAAAGATCTTTAAGAAGGATCTCGCACCTACAAATTAGAATACTTAGTATTTAATTAGGGCACAGTACAGATTACACCTTAACAAGGCTTGCTAAGGACAAATAAGCCCTAAGCAATAGTTTGCTAAGTAGCAGCTCCTATATTAACAAGCAATAAACTACTTGCTTCTAGAGATTGTTAGGCTATTAGCAGTTACTAGTTTTTTAGACGCCTTAAGCACTAAAATAGCACTAAACTAGTCGCGCAAGAAGCGAAATAAGCTAGCAAAAGCAATAGCGCTTAGTAAAGCTTATTTAACGTTCAATAATCTAGAAAATACCTTCAGTATTTTATTACAGAATTAGTTAATTACTTCCTTAAAATAAAGCAGACACACAGAGTTTTAAACTATATTTTAGTCAAAGGTAGCTTAACAATTCACAAGCGCTCATAAGTTAAACAAGAGTAGTATGCAATTGTACCTTTGCCTATGCAAGGCTAGTAAATGGCCTATAAGTAAGCACTTTTAGACACTGCCCAACTACTATCAACTTTAAACTATAGTTACTAAATTAGGCCCTTCTAGCAGCATACTGACTTAGCTGTTAGACAATAACAAGAACAAGATTCTTAATTAATAAAACAACAACAAATAGGCAACCTTACGCACCTAGATTAAGAAGGAAAGCTAGAAGACTAGCACTAGCAAATTAGCTACTAATAAGTTAAGTAGATTCTACTTTAGTTCATTAGTTTTAGGATTAATCAATTTAAAAGACTTAATTAAAAAAATTGGGCTAAATGTATGTAGTGTAACTTTTACTTCTTATGCCTTGTCTCTCTGCACAATTATAGATAGTAGATTAGCAGTCTACTTAGTTAATACTATGGATTATATAGTACTAGGCACTTTTAGCAAATGCGCCGAGGACAAGACTATTAAAGCAGGCACTTAAATTATACTAGTTACTAGTATAGAAAACAGGCTGCTCAAGAACGTCCTTTATAGCTAGGCTAGCTCTAAAACAGCTAATCTTCTGCCTACTAATGTTAAGGTAGTACTATATTTCTACGTCAATATTGTTTTAAAAGCATAGCTTAAGCAGGCAGGCTTTTAATATTCAGAATATAACTATACCATGCAGTTTAGAACAGTTAAGTAGACCGTTGTCTTTATTAACTTTAAGCTTTACTTTAGTTTCTTGTTTATTAAATACAAGCAACTTTCTTGTTACTCTACTTAACTACTACTTATAAACGCTGTAGCGCAATTAAAGAAACCTTAGTTGCGTACTACTAATTAAGACTTGTAGCATTAAAAATTGGGACACTTAGGACAACGGGCTATTAAAGCCTTAGTCTGCTTAGCGCAAAACGTTTAGATTACTAGCAAAAAGCTATTAAAATATAATTACAGCACAACAGCTTATGCCTTGCAAGTAATTTTACCGCAACTAAAGAAAAAATTACTATAACTTTTTTACAAGATCTTATAGAATCTATTTAATTTTTTAACTAGCCGGCTGCTTAAAAAATAGGCACTAATTATTAAGAAGAATTACTTAGACAAGCTGTATAGTTACATTATCTAGTTAAAGACACTAAGTAATATAATGCCTGTAATCAAAAGCTATGCTGCAAGGACATAAAGAAAATATAAGTAAAAAATTGTAGAGATTTATTAGGATAACAATACTGCTACACTAATTTAGAAAGGGCAATTAGGATGTAAGGAATAGGCTATAGGGAAAAAATTATAATTAAAACACTACCGCTATATACTTATAAGCCAAACGGCTCGGCAGAGAGAGCTAGACAAGAGCTAATTACAAAGGCTATTAAAATGCGCACAAGCGCTAATCTACTAGCTAAGCTTTAGCTAGTAATTATAGATACGGCAGCTTACCTACATAGAATAAGCCCTACTAAATTCTATAGCTACTAATCTCCCAACTAAGTGCTTAAAGAATAGTTTAAGAAATATTTCTGATACTTTTAACTACTTAAGAGTAGACATTAGACTGCTAATTTACGCCTAGACTAGAGTAGACTCTATGCCTATAGCTGCCGAGCTTATCCTTTAAACAAGAAGAAGGCAGCTAGACATAATTATATAAAATTTAAAGTTTATTTTCGCGGCTATATTAGTTATTTAGTTAGTTATTAAGCCTCTAATATAGACTATATGTGGAGAACAAGGAGCTAGTAACAGTAGTTTAGGAGAACTAGATAGTTGATTCTGTCTTTCTACCTGCGTCTAAGACGCTCTATAAATAGAAAGGAAATACTATAGTCTATAACAACTGTTGTAGAGCTTAGAGAGATGCCTCTAAGCACGGCAAGTGTTTTATAGAGCTCGGATGCAAGTATCTGAGTTCGGCGTGAAATCTCTGCACCTCGGCGTGAAGGCTCTGAGCCTCGGCGTAAAGGCTCTAAGCCTCAGTGCTTAGCGCTGCGCGAGCCGCGCAGGCCTTGACGCTAGAGCCTCGTGGTTAAGGCGTGGCTGATAAATGCGACACTATATATAAGTACTAACACTTAATTAAGTTATTACTACTTATAATATGACCTTTTATAAATATTAATTCTACAAAAGAGATTGCAAAGAAGAGCTACTAAAAGATTAGGTAATTAAGAATGTAAAAATTCTGTATAATAGTGAGCTAGTCAATTTAAGAGAGGACTTAGACCTCTTGCCTATTAAAAAAAGGCAGAAGAATATACACAGCTAACTACTAAAAAACCGAAAAATAATTTATCTACAATTTTATTAGTAAGAAAGGCCTGCCTACTAAAAACAAGAATAAATTAGAAGACGCTAAGCAAATAGAGTCTAAAGCTTGTGTACTATTAAAAACTTGCTTAGATTAGCAGCAAAATACTAGTCTTGCTACTTTAGAACTAACTCCTAGACTAACGACTTTAGGGAGCGACAACGTAATTAATTGTAGAGTTATTAACAGTTATACAGCAGTGCGCTTATAAAAAAAGCTGATTTATTACTACTGAAAAGTAAGAAGCTTCTTTTCAATAAGCCTAACAATTTATTACTAGATTAACAGTCTGTACCTAAAGACTCTAACGCGCTAGCTCGTCGTATTAGAACACCTGCTTAGGTAAACAGGATAGTAGAGCGTAAGATATCTTTATTCAAGTCTTAAGCATTAAGCAGCAGATAAAGTAGGCAATTATAAGCTAAACCTCTGCTTACAAAGTATATTGCACAGATTACAGGTAAAAGTCTAAATTAGTTTACAAATTATTATATTTTACTGCGCAAGCTAAGTAGCAGGCGTAAATATAAAAACATAACTTGAGACTCTAATAATTAAGTTAAAATTAAAAGCACAAGTTGTGTTAATGTATTAATTAAAAATTACAAAGATTCAGTATAAAGCAACTTTTGAAATACCTACCTGCTAGGTTTACAAGCAACCTAGGAAGATTAAGCAAGCTATAAGAATTATAATTACGTAGCTATAGCAGCTTTATTTACTAAGCATAAGCAGAAGCTAAATGCTTAACAGCATTGCAACTATCTACCTAAACTGCTAGAATTATAAAAGCAATTCTATTGGTATTCTATAAAAGCCTTGTTTAAAAATGCCTGCAGAAAAGAGATGAATTAGTTAAGTAAAAATAAAACTTAGACTAAGATATTGAGAGAAGAGGCAGATAATTGCCTAATACCTATAAAGTAGGTTTAGACTTACAAGTTTGTTCAAAACAGCTTCTCTTTTAAATATAAGGCGCAGATTGTTGTAAAAGGTAATTTCTAAAAAAAGGACTTAATTAACATAACGTATGCTGCTACATTAGCAGCTAAGTCCTTTAAAGCAGTAATAGCTATTACTGCTAAGAATAATTTAGAGATTAAGCAATCTAATATGGTAAGAGCATTTTTTAATGCGTTAATTACAGTAAATGACTTGGTAAATTGTAAGATGCTAAATAGCTTTGGGAAGCCTAAAAAGTGCGTATAGCTTAAATGCGCATTTTATAAATTGCAAGACTTGCTGCTGTTGTAGTATAAGGATTTCTAAGGATTACTAAGAGAGATTAGTCTAAATGCCTTACTAGAGGAGCCCTGCCTATTCTTCAATTAAGATAAGAAGATTCCAGTTTTGTTTTATATAAACAATATCCTACTGCTCTTCGCAAAAGATTATAAACAGAAAGCAAAAATATTTTAGTTAAAAATTATAAACAAATACAAAATATAAAAATATAAATTAGTTAGATAGTATTTTAGTATTAAAATAATTGGAGATTACAGACATTCTTTTCGTATATAGAAATATCGCGGATTCTAGAGTTGTTCATAAGGGATATAATTGTAAAGTCCTAAAGAGGCTGAGTTTATAGATGCATAATGAACTCAGTTGTCCGCATAATCAGCTCGAGCTAGACTAGTTTAGGGGCTAGGTATACAACAAGAAAGCTTCCTGTCTTTAGATAAAAGTCAAAGTTGAAGAGATGCTTGTCGTAGAGTTTGCACGCTATTGCAGTGTATTGTATGCAAATTATTTATATACAGTGCTGTTTAAAAGGTAAAAAGCAGTAAGTAAGAAGCAGCAGCTTTATAAAGTATTGCAGGCTCCCGCTGCGGTACATACGTGTTCTTTCCCTCCTCTATTGCATTATGTTGCAATCCTATTGCAATCCTACTGTAATCCTGTTGTTAGCTATAGGCTTGCAATCGCCGTTAGACACGTTTTAACTAGTGTTGTTTTTTGGTACTTTGGTAAATTTTTTGACCCTAATTATTGCTCAGTAGTCTGAGCTTTCCTCCTAGAACTCATCTACCCACCGTTCAAATCTCGTTGACTACACACAATTTTTTTGACTTTTGCAATTGATTAGTTGAGGGTAGCTGCTTTTACTCTTTTAGAATCCTATTTTGACTACAACAACAACCACCACGTTTGACACCTTAAAAATAAATTAGAGATTACAAGAAATAAACAATCACGCTTGTGCACAATACGTATATTAACAAAATCGCGAAAAAGTTTAAGCTAGAGCATAGCAGCTTTTTAAAGACTCTATTGCTATTAAAGGAGCTAATCAAGAACACTAGCAAAGCAACTAAGTAAAAAATTAAGGCTTAATAGAAAAAGGTTAAATTAGTGCTGTACACAGCTATTATGCTCTGTCTAGATGTTGCTTACTTAATTTCTAAGCTCTTATACTTCCTTACAAACTCTAGTAATTAGTATTTAAAAGTTGTTAAACGGGTAATTATGTACCTGTATTAGACAAGATAGGACGTGATCTAGTACAAGAACTATAATAGCTTAAACTTAACAATCACAGGCAACGCTTTCTTTGTTAATAATTAAGAAACTTATCAATTGTTTTATAATTATATAACTATTTTGTATAGTAGTCCAATATTTTAGAAGGTAGCTCAGTAGACTACAGTTACTACATCAACTACTAAAGCTAAGCTACTCGTCCTTAAGTACACTACAAAAGAGGCTATAGCCCTTAAGCACTTCTTCTATAAGCTGTCTCTTAATGTTGAAGACTTCTAGACAGTCTAGTATAATAACTAATCAATAATTAGGCTTATAGTTAGAAAAAACAAGCAGATTAGCAGTTAATTAAGGCATATATATATATAAAACATGTAGCTGCAGTAAGAATATACTAAAAATTAGTTTTAAGTTAAGTACTTAAAAACAGCAATTATGCTAGCTAATAAATTAACTAAGTTCACAGAGCATCAACGTCGACTTTTCTGAAAAGTGACCAGAAACAACCAGATCTTAAGGAAATAACCCCAAGGAATCGATTGCAAAACTTTTTAAGACCTGCAGCAACGGCGCTAGTGCGTTATAGAGGGTAGAAGAGCCACCTGCCCCTTCTTTTTAGAGGAAAATTTTCGTTTTCTCCTAAAAAGCTTAGACCACATGCCAAGGCATCTATAGCTAATTAAGATCAAGGAGCTTACTAAGGCCTAACTAAACTAAGAAAATACAATAACTTTAAAATACAACAAAAAAAGAGTTGCCTCTAAAAACCTAGAAGGATTAGGTAAAAGAAAAAGAAAAATAGAAAAAGACAACATAACAACGCCTCGCTAAGAAAAGCAAACCCAGAGGAACTACTAAGGCCCACCTACTCTTAGACTAGGAGCAACTTTTCTCATTTTATTAGACCTATACCTTAATACCTAAGTGCAAACAAAACACTAAGAGCTACCTTAGTTAAGAAGGCACTTAAGATTGCTAGGAATCTAGTAATTCAACCAACTCATTTAGCAGAAAACAACCCTACTTAGCAAACAAGTCTCCTAGACCTAGTAGAAATCTTTAAAGACTATACAGAAAACAGCAAAGTAAATATAAAGAATACTGCTATTTTAGTAGACTAGATATTAGGCCTCTTAAACGTCTAAAAAGAGCTAAGAGAGAATATTAG
Organism: Alternaria sp. 'sect. Undifilum'; assembly: GCA_024321975.1. Lineage (NCBI taxonomy): Eukaryota > Fungi > Ascomycota > Dothideomycetes > Pleosporales > Pleosporaceae > Alternaria > Alternaria sp. 'sect. Undifilum'. Next base: position 72,450 of record JAJJZI010000013.1, read on the forward strand.
ACGTATTAAGAAACTAACAATAAACTCGCATATCTAAAACACGCCTATCTAGAACATGCCTATCTAGAACACGCCTTAAACTGCAGCCACTTATGCTACTATAGCAAGTAACAACAAAGATCAACTATAGACAAATATTTAAAAAACGCAAAAACTAAGGACTACTAGCCTAAAAGACCGCTATGTAGTTCTAGTTAGCAAGACCTTAGCTGCTTTTGATGCTTTTAAGCTTAGAAATGCTTTCAACAACGCCTTTGTAACCAAAGGAGGTGTATAGTCTCTTCTAGTTGCCTTAATTACAATATCTTCTAAGGGAAACAAAATAGTTACAACCACACTAGCTTTTAAAGCAAAATACTTCTTAGAAAATTAGGCTATATAGCAAGATATTACAACCTTTAAGGCCGCCCAGCTTATTACGCCCTAGTTTAAGGTTGTTATCCGCAAGCTTCCTACAAACTACAACCTAGAAGTTGTAAAAGAAGAAATTCAAACCTTTAACAAAGGCCTGAAAGTTTTTAGCAATCCTTTTTAGCTTACGTCTGAGGATAAAAGGAAAAACTAGGACTTTAGCTTAGCATGCGTAGCCTTTACTACAGAGGAAGAAGCTTAAAAGCTATTAAAAAGAAACTCTATATCTTGGGGCAAAGCCTTAGAGCAGAGAAACTACAAGTTGTTAATATTGTAAAGCAATGCACTAAATGCTAAGGATTTAGCTACTTAGAGGTTAGATGCTTAAAAGTAGCCTGCTAAATTTGCAGCGCAGCACACTATACTAGCTAACACAAGTGCAAGTCTTGTACTAGTAAGAAAAACTTTGTATTTATAGTATATTTAAGTGTACTAACTGCAGCAGACTTTATGCAGCAAACAGCTTAGAATGCAGAATCCTACTGGCTAGGACAGCTAGGACTAATTAAACTAATTAGTATAATTAAAGTTTTACAAATGAATATTAATAGAAGTAGCCCTGCTACAGAAGGCGCGATTAACTTAGCTATTATACCAAACGCTAAGATTATTGCAATACAAGAGCTGTAGTTAGTAAGAGAACTATATAAGGATGCTAGGTTAATTGCCTACTAAGACTTTACGCAAATCCTACTAGCCTATTAAGGCTTACAACCTAGAACTCTATTTTATATTCAAAAGTATTTAGAAGTAGAAGTTAATCTGTTTATTAGCGACGACAACGACTTTTAAGCTATTACAATACAGCTTAATACAAGAAAGATCTACGTCCATAACATTTATAAGAAAAAAAGACTAAGACAAAGGCTAAATATAACAACAATCTAAAGATGCCTCCTAGGAGAGTCTATAGAATTGCATTTAATTATCTTAGGGTATTTTAATTGCCACTACCCTAGATGGAGCCTACATAAGTGCAACTTGAACTTATAAGCTAAGGATTTAGTAAAGTAAGTTGATAACTAAAACTTATCTTTCTTAAATACTATAGGAGTTGGCACCTTCTTTAGAGCTTATATGTAAAGAAAAAGCTTGCTTAACCTTGCTTTTACAACAAACAATCTAGCTTCTAGTATTTTAGACTAGCGAGCTATCCTAGAAGTTCAGTTAGACTACTATGCTATCTTGTTTAGTATTGTTAGTCAAGGTCAGCCACTAAGCTAGCTAAAGAGATACAACACAAAAGAATTAGACTAAAATCTTTTTAACACTACTTTACAGGAGGTGATAATTTAAGCAAAGCTAGAGGATTCATTACTAGCTCTACTACGCGCCTTAAACTACCTCTTAAGACAACTACTTCTAGGCCTTAACAAACCTTTAGAGGAGAGATTAAATAAGGTAACAAAGGACCTTACTACAGCAATTTAACAGGCATTTAGAAGATCTACTTTACTTATAAACTAGAATCTAAAACTAAAGCCTTAGTAGACAAGCAATTTAGATCTCTTTAAGGCTAGCCTAAACAGAGTCTTTTAAGATTTTTAGAGAGTAGCAAGAAGCAAAGACAACACGCTATACTTATAGAAAAAATAGTACCTGCTTGCTAAGAACAAATACCTAAGAGCTATTAAAACAGCTAAGCTTAGCTATTAGAAATAATTTCTTAAAAACAAATTGCCTAAAGAGATATTTAAAGCAATAGTCATACAAAAAGCAACTTCTTAACAAGAATCTTTATTATTAAAGGCAAGAAATTATTTAAAGAGAAGTGCAAAACCTTTAGGAAGAAGTTATTTTCTTTACCTCCTTCTACACTAACTCTATTACTTAACAACTACAAAGGAAACTATAAATAGGAGTAGCTAAGTTTATCTAAAGAACAGCTTTACACTGTCTGCTAGAAAATAAAAGCTACCTTACTAGGCCTAGACAGAATTAGCTAAGAAGTTATCCTAAAGGCATACAAGTACTAACTAGGTATCTTTTTTAAGGTCTACTTAGCTCTGTTTAACTTAAGATACTAACTAAAGTGCTAGCAAAAAGCCAAAAGTGTTATTTTTAAAAAGGTAAACAAACTAGACTACTTAACTCTAAAAATATATAGAATTATCTCTCTCTTATGCTGTCTAAAAAAGGCACTTAAGAGGCTCTACTTGAAAAGGCTAGGTATCTTAGCAGAAATAACTAACCTGCTCTACTCTACGCAAATAGGAGGCAGACTAAAAAATTAGCTATTAACGCTAGACTTCTTTTCTATAACAATACTTAGCAACAAAGAAAAAAGAACAGAGTTATATTAACAGCCTTTTTAGATATTAGGGGCGCTTGTAACTATTTATCTAAGAATAAGCTGCTAGAAAATTCAAGTAACTAACAGCTACTTACCTGCCTCTTATTATAGACAAATTTCTTCCTTACAGAGAGGCTCTCAGAGTTATTTTTAATAAGCAAACAGAAGAACTATAGAAGGTTAATACTAGTACACTTTAGGGAGCCCAGCCTCGCCTATTCTATTTCTAATTTACAAGAAACTGCTATTCTTGTTCATTATATTAAACAACAACATATACTCATTATCGTACATAGACAACTTTTAGATTTTAATATTAACAATATCTATTAAAAATAATATTAAATCACTTAAAAGAGATTTAGCAAACCTCTTTATTTAAGCAAAGAAGTTAGATATTAAGTTCAATAGCTTAAAAACAGAATTAGCAAATTGGACAAGATTTAGGAAAGATACAAACAGATCTCTTACGCTACCTACTTAGAAGACTTTCTAGCTAAAAGGACTAGTTAGATAGCTAGGCATCTTCTTTAACAATACGCTTAAGTTTAGAGACTACTGCTATATAAAGATACAACAAGCAAACTAAGCGTTTTTCTGCCTAAGTAAGCTAGCTAACATTAATAAAGGCCTCTTACTAAGGGCAATAAGGTAATAATACCTAGCGTGCATTACCAGCGTAGCTAATTACGGATGTTATCTATTTTAGAAAAGCTAACAACACGTTATAAACAGCAGGCAAAAACTACAAAACTAGGCCTATAGAAAGATTCTAAGTACTTTTAGATCTTCTCCTGCAATGCCTAGTAAGGTAGAAGCCGCTCTATTTCTACCTAAAGTTAAGCTAGACAATACTATAAGAAGGTACGCCTTTAGATCTCCTTTACTAGATCTAAATCACCCTTTGAGAGCTGCTATTAGCAACAACAAAAAAGAGCAACTTAATTAAATTTAAGAGTCTATTACCTTAGCCCTCTTAAACAATATATAGATATACAACACTACGCCTTTATGCTATAAAAAGCTAAAACTCTCTACAAGGTCTATATATTAAATAAGCTAAAAGATACTAAAGCTAAGAACTACAAGAAACTACTAGCAAACAACAACCTCCTATTAATATACTTAAATACCTTAGCTATAAAAGACGGCAAAGAAATTAGCGTAGGAGTTGCCTTTTATAAAGGAACTACTCTTATTGAAGACCTACAAGTAAATATAAGAAATAACTAGCTAGTTTACAATAGTAAATCAGAAGGTATTACCTTAAGGCTATAGAAAGCAGTTAGCTCCTTAAACAACTGCCAAAACGTTAATATCTACGCAGATAATTAGGACGCGCTGTTTTAATTAAAGGATACTTTAAACAAACTTGGCTAAGAGTAGTAAATTAAGTGTATTAGGGCAGCTACCTAACTTGAAGAAAAAGGCATTACTTCTATGCTATAATAGGTCCTAGGACACTAAGATATACCAGGAAACGAACAAGCAGACTCCCTAGCAAAAGAGGCTACAAAAATAAACTCTATAACAAATAAAATAAGCTTAGTAGTTGTTAGTTATTAAATTAAACAACTAGCAGATGTTAACTAGTTAAGCCTTCTCAAGAATTGCAGGAAGAAAGCTACTAGCAAGAACCTAAGCACCTACTCAGCAACCTTAAAATAGAGAATAAGAAAATAGATACCTAGCCTGCCTACTAGGCAAGATATATCTAGGTTTTTCCTTTAATTAAAACTAAGTTATAGCTATCTAAAGAGCTACTTATTTAAGAGAGGAAAAGTGGAATTTAAAACTTGCCTTTGCAATTTTAGAGCTACATAAGACACAGCTTATATAATTCTCAAATGCCAACTATACAAGGATAGTAGAGCTATACTCTAGAACTCCTGTACAGAGCCAATTTCTTTACAGTATCTCTTCTCAACAGAAGCAGGTATTAAGGCTACTATAGCCATTATTTAAGAAACTAGGGTTAGTACACAGGTCTAGTACAAAGGAAACTCCGATAACTAAATGTAATTGCCTGGCTAGGTGACCTAGCTCTAAGCACCCCCTCTCCTCCTCCTCCTCCTCCGCCTCCCCTCCTCCCCGCCACCACATCTACACAATAGGCTAAGAGCCTCACTTTTATTCAGATAAACCACCCCTTGTAAATTACTAAAAGATAAAAACTACATAGATACCTGCAAGTCTCAGCCTACACGTCTTATACAGCCCTTTAGGCTGAGAAAGGACGTTAAACTACAATAAAAAAAACTAAAAAAAACTAACTAAGTTGCTAACTTAATAACAAATTAAGAAGTTGAAGCAGTTGCTTAACTTTTAGCAAGTTAAGCAATTAATTAAAAGCAATAATAGTTCACAAGCAAAAAGTTTTATATTAAGCAGCAATATTTATAAACTAGGCTATGTCTCTGGTTAGTAGCTTATAGAAATAAGCAGGAGAACGTAAGCTAGACAAGCAGGAAAACTACAGAACAGAAAACTAAGATTACTAGTAAGCATTAAAGCTACTATAATTACTTAACTTTATTATTAAATTATGCTTAGCTTTTTTAGCCTTAGCAAGCTTAAGAGCATCTTAAGCTAACCTAGCCTAAGCAGCAAGAGTTTAGAGGTAAGCAGCGTAGCAGCATAAATCTTATCTATTACTTCGATAAATACAATTGTAAAACAATTACTAGCTTACTTTAGCATAATAATTGCTTCTATATAAATAGGTTGTATAGTAATTAGGGCAATGAACTTAAGAGCAAATGTGTAGAACAGGCAAAGGCAATATTTCTTAAGTATACTGTTTTTATAGGGACATTTACAAGAAAAGTTGTTATTGTTGTTAAGGCTGCTGCAGCAGCTATTATTGTTAATTATACGCTAATTGTTTAACAAGCGGCGACCCAGGTTAACCTAGGACGTATGTAGTATAAAGTTGTGTATTACAAGTTTCTTGTCTATATAAACAACTTTAATTTTAACTTATAGCCTGCTAAGCAGGCTGTATACAGCGAAGTTAATTATTAGCAATATACCTTAAATTAAAAAAGGAAGCAGAAGCAAGAGCAGGAGCAGGAGCAGGAGCGGGCAGCAAGAACGAAGCGGCAAAACTATAAGACATCTCTTAAGCGCGGCAATTATTAGAACAAGGCTTCCGTGCAGAAGACTTTCTACTAAACATAACACTGTTCTCAATCTCTTTGCAGCAAGCAATAATGTTTTTCAGTAGTCAAGCTTTTAAAGCTTTGTACTTTTTATTATCATTTTGTTTCTAAAAACTATTTAGTAAACTAAGCAAGAATATTAAAAAATTAAAAACTTACTTTTTTATTTATGTACACAGCTATAAATTAATGAGAAAGATTAGTATTAACCATGTAGCTAATATGCAATAAGCAACTACTGCAGCTTAAGCTGCCCTAACTGCTAGTCTTAACGTAATTAAAGCAATGTTTACTATATAAACTATTTAGTATTTTTTTATACAGCGTTTATACAGCAGAAAATAAAAATGTAACAAGTTAGCAGTAAACTTTAAAAAGCTGTTAGGCGCTTTCTTCTAAGTAGAGAGAGGCGCATTGCGCCTAGTAGACAGCTTAATAAGTGTTTATAAGCTATTGCTGTTGTCTTGTTGCTGTTTGCAGGATGCTGCTTAAGTAGTAAGCTACTAAATTTTTTATATTAGCTTTTAAAGAGCTTTGCCTTTGCACTAGCTTATTTGCTTAGCTAAACCTTTATGTAAATAAAAGTCTAATTAAGGACTTAACAGCAGACTTAATCTAGTAAGTAAAGAAATTAGCCTTTAAGCAGAGCTACTAAATGTCTTGCAATAAGCATACAAATTAAAAGGCAGCAGCAACGAATTTTTGTTATTGCAGAGATTAGCTGCTTGTTAAATTTTATTGTTAAATAAGCTTTAACGCGCATATTGCTTATACTTAGCACTATTCTTATGTTGCTAACAGCTGCTATCTAAACAATTCTTATACTTATAACAGCAGCTTGCTAATTAACACTCGCGCTTTATTGCTGTTAAAGGCAGAATACACTAAGTTAGCAGCTTAATTAGTAAGAGAAAAATTAAGGAACGCTGCTTAGTTTATTAGTAATAGTATTTAAGACAGTCCTAGAAAACCTAGTAAGCAGTATTAAAGTAAAGTTAAGAAGAATTTTTTTTAGAGGAGCAGTAGACGCAATTAATATTGTTGTAAAGCTGCGCACTAACTAATTACGTAATATTTAAGGTCTATCTAATGTTTTAATTTACTAAAGGCTGCTAGATTAATTAGAACGACAACAAGCATTACTACAACAACAGAAAATTAGGCAAAAGAGCTATCATTACAAAGAAATCTCTTAAATAACAACCTTAATTTATGTTACGAGTAACAAAGAGTATTCTCTCCTTAACGCAGAGGTCAGAGTTAAGGGCTAACCAGCAACCACGTTAGAAGGTAATAATTACCGCAGGGCTGTGATCACGTAACTAACATCTTGCTAAAGATAGGCATCGTGCTAAGAAGGCAGATATTACGACATCTAGAGATGTCAAGACATTTAAGGAAACTAATAATACTAAAAGAAGACAAGAGAACACAGATGTTAGGATAAAGCATAATAAGTATTTATTTTTAAGGTATCAAAGGTGGTGGTTGTTATTATAGTCAAAATAGGTTTTCTAAAAAAGTGAAAAGCAGCTACCCTCTACTAATTAGTCGCAAAAGTCAAAAAAAGATTGTGTGTAGTCAACAAAATTTAAACAGTGAGTAGATAAAATCTACGCGCTAAGCGCTCAGAGCAGAAAAGCTTAGACTACTACGCAAAATTAGGGTTAATAAATTTGCTAAAAGTACTAAAAAAACACCACTAATTAAAACGTGTTTAACGGCGATTACTAGCCTATAGCTAGCAACAAGATTGCGATGGAGGTGGAGGAGGTAGAGGTAGAGGAGGTAGAGGTAGAGGAGGGTAAGGACACGTACGTTACTGTAGTAGGAGCCTACAATACTTTATAAAAGCTCCCTGCTTACTGCTTCTTATCTTTAAGATTTCCTACACTACACAGTACTGTATACAAACGATATAATACTTAGACTATTCTTCTCCCTGTTTAACACGAAGACTAAGAGCTTATATTAAGTAAAGTTAGACCTTACTAGGTTACTATACAAGAAGCTATAGTAGTAGATCACGAAGCCCGCGTTCACCTTTGTTGAGCGGCCTCCCTAGTTATTTGAAGAGGAGCTGTCGGCAGTAGCTCTTATAGTAATTAGGTGGACGCAGAGGTTAAATTCTGTTATTTATTAACACCTTATTAATGCGTCTAGTATTATAGATGTTATGGTTATAATAGAGGTTGTAAAAGGCTTGTTTAACAGCAAGTCTATTAAATACGTTGCGCATGTTAAAAGTCTAGGTGCAGTAATAGTGTATTATCTTACTAATCTCCTCTTGCGCAAATACAACCTTAGTAGAGAGACCTTACAGTAGCTCTACAAGGAGCAAGAGCGTGTTAAAACAGCTATTAAGCAGCTAGGACAAACTAACAAGTAGGAGGATTTTGTAAGTCGCCTCTAGGGATAGGAGAGCTGTGCTTAGATAGTAACGCTGTTATTGTATATTCACATCTAAGTATAGGCACAAGTTGCAGTTATCAGTAAATAGTTATTAGTTAAGAGGGTTAGTTAGAGGGATATCACGTATCTTCGTTTCTGTCTAAACATACGACACACTAATTGCGTGCTAGCAATGCCAAACAAGGGGGCATAAGCCCCGATACCTATTATTAGCAATTAATCTTTTCTTTTACTAAAAAGGTGTCTACAAAATGTGTGGTTACATTGAAAGGTTGTCTCAAAAGGCTGAAGCTAGTATAATAAGTATCAAATAGGTTAGATTTTATTATAACACTTGTTGTAGTTAACTTTTATAAGTTCTTCTCTTACACAGATTAATACTTAGTTATTTCACTTTATTTAAAATTAGATCGTCTTTATTACTTAGTTAATTTACAATAACTCTTTTTTTACGCAAATTGCTAGACAAACTATACAGCTTTCTGCTTTAGTTTACCTTGCCTTAGTACAAACTAAGCCTAGAGAAGTACAGCTTAACCTTGTGTAACACTTTAATTACTTCAAGATTTAGTAGACTTAATTATTAAACAAATTGCCTAATTGAGGTTAATAAATTGTTACTCTTAAGAATTGCTTAGAATACTATAGCTTAGGGTCTAGGACCCTTGCAGGTACTAGTAGACAACAATATACTTAGCGCATTTAAGTTAGAGATAGAGGAAAACTTTAAAGCTACAGAGCTTAAGAACTTTAAGCAACAAGCTTATATTTAGGCTTAGTAAATAGCTAAAATGCAGAACATAATTAATTAGCTAGCAGAACAGCTAATAGCTACTTCTAATTAACAAAAACCTACTAAGAAACTTTGAATAACTATACTTAAGAAGTATAACAAAAGTTAAAAAAAGCTATAAATGTTCTTTACTAATGTTGACTTGTACTGCAAATTTAAAAAGGTACTAACTAGGCAAGACAAGATTATTATAGCGAGCATATATATTAAAAGAAATAGCTTTAGTCTTTTGAGACAACCTTTTGATGTGACCACACATTTTGTAGACACCTTTTTAGTAAAAAAAAAAGATTTATTGCTAACAACAGGTATTCGGGCTCACGCCCCCTTGTTTAGCATTACTAGCACGCAATTAGTGTGTTATATGTTTAGACAGAAACGAAGATGCGCAATATCCCTTAAACTAACCCTCTTAACTAATAACTATTTACCGCTAACCGCAACTTCTGTTATCTTATTGCTATCCTAGCAGTGTTGCAGTTGCAGCGTTTAGTGCCTATTCTTAGATGTAAATAAACAACAACAGCATTACTATTTATACACGGCTCTCTTATCCCTAGAGGCGACTTACAAAATCCTCCTGCTTGTTAGTTTATTTTAGCTACTTTATAGCTGTCTTAACACGCCTTTGCTCCTTACTAAGCTACTTCTTAGTCTCTTTACTAAGGTTGCATTCGCGCAAGAGAAGATTACCGAAGTAATACACTTTTACTGTACTTAGACTATTAACATGCATAGTGTGTATAGTATACTAGCTAAACTAGCCTTTCAAAGTCCTTGTTATAACCTTAACATCTATAACACTAGACGCATTAGAGATTTCTTAAACACAGTTACATTCTGACCTCTGCACTAACTTAACCACTACAGGAACTATCGCCACTAGCTCCTTTTTAACTAATAGAGGTAGTCGCTTAACAACAGTAAACGCCGGCTTCGTAATCTACTACTATAGCTTCTAGTATAGTAACTTAGTAAGGTCTAACTTTACTTAATATTAGCTATTAGTCTTTGTGTTAAACAGAAAAAAGAATAGCCTATGTAATATATTATTTGTATGTAAGTTGTTTGTATGCAGTACTGTGTAGTGTAAGAAATCCTAAAAGTAAAAAGTTGCAGGCAGGGAGCTTTTATAAAGAAGTATTGCAGGCTCCTGCTGTAGTAACGTACGTGTCCTTACTCTCCTCTTCTATCTCGATCGCAATCTTGTTGCCATCTATAAGCTAGCAATCGCTGTTAAACACGTTTTAATTAGTGTCGTTTTTAGTACCTTTAGCAAATTTTTTTAACCCTAATTTTCGCTTAGTGGTCTGAGCTTTTCTGCTCTAAGCGCTTAGCGCGTAGACCTTATCCACTTACTGTTAGAATCTTGTTAACTACACATAATCTTTTTTTTTGACTTTCGCGACTAATTAGTAGAGGGTAGCTGCTTTTCACGTTATTGAAAAACTCATTTTAACTACAACAACAACCACCACCTTTGACACTTTAAACATAAATAGAAAAAGAAAAG
>JAJJZI010000014.1:0-76020 GCA_024321975.1 Alternaria sp. 'sect. Undifilum'
GCACCCCATCTCTTGCCGCCACAAATCAGTCTAGTCTGCGATACACATTCGGGAGAGCCGACTCGACTACTGCTGTTCGCGAGCGTCGTGGTCGGCAAACCCCCCCGCCACAAGCCGCAGCTGGGCGGGCGGGCGGAAGGACCTGCATGGCCTGGCCTGCCTGCGACGGCGTTGCCATGCCGTTTTACCCGAGCCTCATGTTGCCGCATGCATGCTGACATCAACCCCCCCCAAGACTCTCCACAACAAGGTCGAGAGCCTCAAAGACCTCCCAGAATGGAACTTTGACGGTTCCTCAACAGGTCAGGCGCCCGGCGACAACTCCGATGTCTACCTCCGCCCCGTTGCATACTACCCCGACCCCTTCCGTCTGGGTGACAACGTCCTGGTCATGTGCGAGACATACATGTCCGACGGCTCGCCCAACGCCTACAACTTCCGCCATGACGCCGCCATAATCTTCGAGAAGCACAAGCAACACGGCTTCTGGTTTGGTCTGGAGCAGGAGTACACTCTTCTCGACGAGTCTGGCTGGCCATATGGCTGGCCCAAGAACGGCTTCCCCGCCCCCCAAGGTCCTTACTACTGTGGTGTTGGTACCGGCAAGGTCTTCTGCCGTGACATTGTCGAGGCTCACTACAAGGCCTGCATGTACGCCGAAATTGCCATCTCCGGCACCAACGCCGAGGTCATGCCCGCCCAGTGGGAATACCAAGTCGGCCCCTGCCCCGGCATCTCGCTCGGCGACCAGCTCTGGATGTCGCGTTTCCTGCTCCACCGCGTCGCCGAGGAGTTTGGTGTCAAGGTTACCTTTGCGCCCAAGCCCATCCCCGGTGACTGGAACGGTGCCGGCTTGCACACCAACGTCTCGACCAACGAGACGCGTGGCGACAACGGCATGAAGGCCATCGAGGCTGCCATGGAGAAGCTGTCCACCCGCCAAGCAGAGCACATGGCCGTCTACGGTTCAGACAACCAGCTCCGCATGACCGGCAAGCACGAGACTGCCTCGTACGACAAGTTCACCTGGGGCGTCGCCAACCGTGGCTCCTCTGTCCGCATCCCCCGTGCCGTCGCAGCCGAGGGCAAGGGTTACTTCGAGGACCGCCGCCCGGCCTCCAACGGCGACCCATACCAGATCACCGGCATAATCGCCGAGACCATGTACGGCAAGGTCGAGGGTGCCGATGTCGCCAGGTTCGCCAAGAAGGCCGATACTGTCGAAGCCGACATGGTCATTGACATGCACAAGCCGTAGACGAACCTTTCTTTGCTCCTTCTTCATACCCCCTTTTTGCGCTTAGACTATTTTTGGATGGTTGCCGCCTTCACTAGATTGGTTGGCTTGAGCAAGAATGTTCGGATTCCTCTACATACCGACTTGATCACCCCCCTCGCACACACACATATACATGTCCTTTTATATTGGAATCAAATGTCGTAGCTGCAAGTATAGCAGTAGGCGCTTTTTTGCATGGGATTGTGGATCGGTATCGTAACGTAATAGCATGAGCAATGAACCTTTTTCTGACATCTTGAACACTGAATCTGGGCTTGGATGCGTATGATGAAGTGTAGAACAGCTGGATCCTGAAGCTGCATTATCCATGGTTTCACATTACGAGTGGGTAGCGAGGGAGATGGTGTGGTGGCCTTCTTCATCAATGTATTGAAAGCGGAGATGAGATTGAATCAAAGTTTTCCTAGGGGGAAGAAAAGAAAAGGTAGCCGTGTAAGAACTATAGGAGCTGGCAGGGCTTGAACATCAAAGAAAGGCATGGTATAGTTATATATATATATACATACTATTCAAACCCAGAAAATCCCATCTCCTATCATCCCCTTCCAAACCCAAATGACCTTGCAAACACCCCAAGTGAAGACAGCCCCAGCATATTCAGCATGTTAGAAGTGTTACGGTCTTTAATCAAATCAGCAGCCTTCTCCGCAACAGCATACATGGTCGCCTGCAGATGCGTCGCAGGAATCAAAGGAATAACACTCGCATCCACGATACTCAAGCCCTTGACACCATACACAGACAGATCGCTACCTACGCATCCCCCATACGCCTCAGCCATCATCGCACAGCTCCCAGACATGTGTGCAAACGAAGCCTGAAGCGCCTTTTGTTTGACAAGATCGTTGATGATTTCCTCGTCGGTTTGCGCTTGAGTTCCCGGTGTGAGTTCCACGGGCGAGAACTTTTCCAGCTCGGCACTCGCCCAGTGTTTGCGTGTCCAGCGCACCATTTCAACGAGGATTTGGCGGTCAATGGGGTTCTGGAGCGCGTTGAATTGGACAATGGGCGCGCCGTGCTTGTTGTTTGGGTTCAGTGTGACGGTGCCCCGGGAGAGGGGCCGTTGGAGTGAGCTGATTGCCAGGCCAAAGGGGACCATGGGGAATTCGCCTACGGCTGCATCGGGGCTGGCGTGGAGACCGGCGATGATGTTGCGTTGTTTTGTGAAGCCGCGGAGGAGGGAGGCATCTTCGTAGACCGGAGGGAGGTAGCTGCGCATGTTTTGCGATTGGACGTTCTGTACAATGTCGGTCCAATTGTCGGAAATGGACTGTAAGCTTAGAAAGGCTAGGCTGCTGCCGTGGGCTTGGGTGAGGGGGCCGCTTCTGCTGTTGTCGTACTCGGACCATACCGTGGCGTTGTACATCGGGTCTTGTCCGCTGAAGATGTTTGGGAAGGCGAGGTTCTGCAGGTCGAAAATCATGTTGGCGTTGGGGTGGTCTTGCATGTTGGCACCGACGGCTGGCATGTCTCTTTTACTTTTACGCCGGCGGCTTGGAGAAGGGCTTTTGGGCCGATGCCGCTGAGTTGTAGGAGTTGTGGGGTGAAGATTGAGCCGGCGGCCATTATGACCTCGCGTTTTGCGTAGACCTGCTTGACTGTGCCATCTGTTCGCGATCGGTATTGGACGCCGTTGGCCCTGTATCCCGTGAGTAGGCCTTTGTTGAATAGAATCTCGTTGACGGTCGTTCCGGTAATGAGGACGAGGTTTTTGCGGGTCTTGACTGGGTCGTAATACTCGTTCTTCGCATGGGAACGGGTTTGCGTCTTGGGCCGCAAAGCAGTGGGTATCCAGTAAGCGCCCACTGCATTTCCAGAAGCATGTTCCCTTGGTAGTGGTATACCCGCCTGCTTGTATGCTGCCCAGATGGTCTTCGTATCTTGGTACTCGAAGTTCGGGAACGATGCTTGAATCGGTCCGTTGGTACCGTAGTAGGACGCGTCATATGTAGTGCCGAACTCTTTGATGTTGGATGCCGTTGGTGGCGTGAACGTGGTCGATTTCTTGAAGTAGTACAACATGCTGTTGAAGTTCCAGCCATTGTTACCAAGTTGCTCCCACGCATTGTAGTCAGCAGCGGATGCCCGGTCAAAGGCCATACCGTTGACCACTGACCCGCCACCAACGACGTTGCCTACCCAGACAGGATGTGTGCTGTACGTGTTGGCATCGTATGCAGACGTTATGTCGTACATGAGATTCGCGTTGACACTGTTGGCAAAGCTGGGTACTTGAGTCGTTACATCGTCGACAACGTACCCGTTTTCAATCACAAGAACGGTGCCTAAGGCGGTCAAATGGTGAGCCATACGCGAAAATTTTCATACTCACGACTTAGATCTTCGCTCAGACGATTGGCAACCGTCAGGCCAGTCAACCCGCCACCAACGATGATGTAGTCAAAAGACTGCCCTCCAACATCTGGCTCGCCGCTGTTGCTACCTGAAGCGGATGGATCCAAAATGCGTGGCACAAAAGACGCAAGGTAGAAGATGCCCGAGAAAACAAAAGACATATTAATAATTATGGACAGAACGAGTGTATGAGCACCAAACGAATGGCACAGGAGTGAGGAGTCCAGGAAGGTGTCGAAGTCTGATACTAAGGATCGTCGAAGGTTTAAACCAGGGCTGACTCGGTGCTCAAGTAGTTCGCGGTTGGGCCACCCCTGAGTAGGCGAGACTTCTCAAGGCAAAGCAGCTCCATGCTATCTGCTGAGCATTGTATGATAACAAAGTCTTGTTTAATAATCAGTGCTCAAAGCTACCAGACTCTGTGGTGCTCAGAATAGCATGTTTCCCGATTCTTGCGCCGATTCCGCACGAAAACAAAAGTTGAGGTCCGCAAACCTTGACGAAAAGTATGTGCCAGGTATCGACCAAAAACGGCAAGACCTATGGTCCGGTAAAGGTGGACGCTTATCGACAGCCCCAGAGCTGGGAGTATCGATATCAAGGAAGGACAAGTGTTGTGGCGTCGACTATCAGCTCCCGTCTGCAAGAACCACGTGCATCATCGTATGACGTGCGCCACGCGACCGTAACGATGAAACAATTTTACTCTGCATGGTGCAGTACTTTGTCGTGCGGGCCATGTAGTAGAGAGAGGGCGAGACCGACGGCGTCGTGATGGCGAAGCAACCACGCTGCACGGGAATGCAGGGCCCACGGCTGTCAAGCTGCAAGAGCCGTGCTTCTGTGCAAAATCTCCAACGGCGTCACTTTTCTCTCGCGTCTCTGCGGGTCCTCGTTGGATCAATCATTTGACTTATGGTTTGCGAGTGGTTAAGTTTGCAGGAGAAGGTCCATCGTCTAGAATATCGATGGCGCACAGAGCTGGCCCAGACGGGTATAGCCCGTCTCTGCTCCTGAGTCTAGCCTTACAACGGTCCAAAGCTGACGATATCTCTAACTTCCCATACGCAGCAAGCGTCGCATGGCACCCTTTTTCGTTGCGCATATACTAGAAGTTATTGTGGTAGCGAAGAGCGAGAAACAAGGCCAGCGGCTGATTGACCCGTTCGGCCCCAGCACTGGACAGGACAACGCGTTTTGGGGAATCCGCTTTTTGGCTTTTCGGGGTTCTAGAAGATTTACTGGGAAGCACATCCTGCGCTCAAACGCATCAATCTGAGTATAATCTGTGTGTTGATTGACTGCGCCGTGGTGGCTTTGGACGGCAGCCACACTACACGATAAGACCGTTTCGAAGCTGGTGGCCAGGATCCACGCCAGCCTGAGCTAAACTTTCGTGCAACTGCGCGAACCATAACCTTTTAGTCCATCCCACAACGGCTAACCGAGTGACAGATGTCGTGCTTGCTCGCTTTGGCCAGATTCCACGGTGACGCTAATGTTGGGGCTGTGAGTTAGCAGCATTGCAGAAGTTTGGTTGGGTTGGTTTCTAGAAAGCAAATCGTAAGTGGCTATGGAAGGTCTCCCGGCTGTTAGCTTTTGGGTCTTCTAGGGCTTGAGCAAGATGATCACTGAAGATCTGGGCCATGGCGCCTGAGTGTGAACGCATTGTGACTAACGTCCTTCCGCGGTGATCTGCGTTCGTGTGCAGCGCACAGTCGTATGAATAGGCTTTAAACGCCTCCTGCATGTCTCGTTACGTATTACGGGTCGGGCACTCCGCTGCAATTGGCTAGCCTTCTGGAGAACATTAACAGAGCGAATATAACAGCACGTCCATCCGTCCCGTGTTTCGTACAAGAACCTGCATAACATCGCAACGTGGAAGATCTGCAGGTGCTCATTCCGAGGAGTACCCTCTGGCTTAGCCATTTTCATTGGAGATTTTTATCTTTCCTCGCCTAGTTCTCTTTTGCTTTCTGACATCTGCCATGGGTGTGCCTACAACTCCGGAAGGACTTCCTTTGGACAACCGCTCAAATACGCTCAAGATACCCATCATTACCTTGATCATTTTCAGTTCGATGTTCGTTGTACTTCGCCTGTGCATAAATTGGAGAAACAGGAACTACTTCCTATTAACGGATCATCTCTTGTGGACGGGTCAAGTAAGTCAGCGATCAGGCTGGAACCCCAAGTACTATACTGATTAAGCTATAGGTCATAGCCGTAGCGGGCGCAGCATGCTGCTACAAGATGGCAGAAGTCGGGGGTGGCAGGCACGTCTGGGATCCCTTATTGACACCTCAAAACCTGGAAAAGTACCTCTACTACCTATGGTTAGGTCAGCTGCTCAATCTTTATGGCATGGCCTTGGTCAAGCTGAGTGTTTGTGCCTACATTTTCTTGTTGGACTTCTCAAGAACCTTCCGGATTATTATTTGGGCTTCAGTCGTGATCCATCTCCTTGTCAACTTCGTCTTTCCTACAGTCATTCTGTTCGGAGAATGCACGCCATACTCGAAGCATTGGGATGTCTCGGGAACTCAACCTGGTTCCTGCTGGAGTGCAACACCACGAGTTATCTCTGGATACTCGGGCGCCGCAGTCAACATATTGACAGACTTGCTCTACACCATGGCTCCGCTTGTTTACATTGCGAGGGTGCAGCTCCCGAAGCGGACCATCTGGGGTGTTCGAGCAGTGTTCCTATGTGGCCTTATGTAAGTGTTCCCTTCCCTGCGTCTCTTGACTGCATCACTGAGACTCTTCAGCACAACCACCATCTCCGCGCTAAAACTCTACGAGATGAAATCTTTGAACGAATCACCAGACCCTACCTACACATCCGTCAACCTCAGCGTTTTCGCTATCGCTGAAGTTTTTGTTGGTGTCTTCACAGCTTGTCTTCCACCGCTACGCAAGACATTTGAGAATCTCCTCCGCAAAGTTCTCCCTATGAGTATCACAGGAGGATCGGGGAAGGGATCTAGACAAAGCTATGCGCTCCAAGCAACAGGGCCCCAGGTGAGTGGGAAGTCATCGAGGCCGAAGAATGAAACAGATGATGACAGTGAGCTCGGTATACTGCCAGACGATGAGGCCATCACTGAGAGGAAAGGTTCTGATCAAGCGATTATGAAAACCACACATGTGAGCGTAACGGCTGACATTCAGAGTATAGTGTCGCGGCGTCATAGTGACTGGGCTTGAGCGCTTTGTTACACAGAAGCGCAAATATCAATGATAACTAATGATAATTAATGATATTTAATGATAATGAAGAATGAACTCATGAACTCAACAACCGTTCTGTCATCTATATGGTCGATACAGTCCCGCGCCGTTGAAGAATAGGTACGGACATGCTCGCGCGCTTATGATCGTCACATTGAATGATCTGCACCGGGGGCTGCACTCACACCTAGCCGAGGTACCGGTACCTCGATCATCGATCAACAAGCCTCGCCTGCACAAATTCCTCCCATCAACATGTCGAAGCTAACCAAACCACATCATTGCGATCTCCAGCTCCGTGGCTTTGCGGAAGGGCTTACCTACGTTAACAGTGACTGCCAAGCGCAGTGCCACTATTTTGGAGGCGTTCCATATGCCCTCCCACCCGTCGGCCCCTTTCGCTTCCAGAAGCCGCGGTCACTACCACCGTGTTACCGCTACGGAACGAAAGCGAACCCTGGGCGATACACGGGCGGCTGTGGATTTTGTCCACAGCCAGGGGCCATTAAGGGAGTCCTTGGCGAACCTACGTGGGCCGAAGATTGTTTACAGACCAATATTTGGATTCCAGCTGGGGAATCACCAAAAGAAGGCATGTCCCTGACTCTTCGAACCTCAACCCTCAACCAATGATAGCTAACTCGGGGAGGCTGGCCGGTGCTATTCTGGATACGTAAGTAGTCATTTCCAATTCGTCACCCTTTTAGTGCTTGGCATCGTCACTTCACGGCAAACCACTTTCTGGACCATCTTCGGCGTACAGAGTGGCCCCTCACTGGCACGGGATATAAACTCTGGTACCACGTGGTAGATCAACGCTAAACTAGCCTAGATGGCGGGTTCCTGCAATGGGGTAGCCCGAACGGTCTCGACCTCCGTGCGCTATTCATCGAATCTCCAACCCAATGCATCGTCGTTGCTCCCGCCTACCGCCTAAATGCATTCGGGTTTCTCGCATCACAGGAGATGATCGACTCATGTCCGGATTTTAGTGTCAATCTCGGTTTCTGGGATCAGCGCATGGCTTTGCAATGGACGTATGAGAATGTCAGCTTCTTTGGTGGGAACGCCTCGAACATTACCATCGGCGGATACTCGGCAGGTTCGCACTCTGTTTTCCATCAGCTATCGTACGATCTCGGATTACCCGATGAGAAAGCTATCGTGAAGAGGGCGTTGATGCTGTCGAATGGCCCAGGCATGCAGCCGAAGGGGTTGGCTGAGGCGCAGGATCAGTTCGATGAGCTATTGAAGGCCTTGGATTTTGAGCCAGACATGTCGCCAGCCGAGAAACTGGCAAAACTCCGCGCATTAAGTCCGCGGGCTGTTGTGGAGGCAAGTGATAAGATCAAGCATCACCAGTTTCGCACAGTGACGGATGGGTCTTTTGTGCGGCATGGTCTTCTTGAGGAGCTGTCAAATGGTGTCTACGCAGAGCGCATGAAACGCCGCAACGTCAAGCTCATCATTGGTGAATGCAGCGACGAGCATTTTGTCTACGGCCTTTGGCGGCCACCTAAACCAGGCTTCGACAACATGCTGCACCGCCTTGAAGCTGACTATCCTCGCGAAGCATGCGAGGTATTGATGACGCACTATTTTCAAAATTCCAAGCTGCCGTCAAGGTACATAAGCTGGCAGGCAGCCTTCGGCCATATCTACGCTGATGTGCAGATCCACGCACTGTACCGCGGAATGGTGAATGCGTTGGTGAAGCATGGCGCTGGAGATCTTATCCATAGATACCGCATCGAGTGGCGCGCGCAATGTGTTGACAAGGAACTGCCCAAACACTTTGGTGCTAGTCATGGCTCCGACATGGCGATATGGTTTTGGGGCAATGGTAGCGATCTGACCGCAGAAGAGAAGAAAATCGCATTAAAGGCCTTTCACGAACCATTGAGCAGGTTTCTGAAGGGCGAGGAGATGGTTTGGGGTACAAAGCATGCGATGCAGCTGAGGACATTGAAGAATGATGGAAACGTCGCTATCGAGGAAGATATTAGACTGGATGAGGGCCTGAAGCTGTGGAATGCTCTGAAGGCAGTTGGCGCTACTGGCGACCCCAAGGACACGGCAAAGCTGTGAGGTCAAAGTGCCATTTCGACTACAGATAGTCTCTGGTGCGTCCAGTAGAGGTAGAATCACCACTTTCTTGCTTGAGATAACTCCGTTCTTGCTCAATCAACCGTTAACGCATCTATGTAACAATGAGATAATGCTGATTCCAGTCAATTAAAAAGACTAAATTTTTGGTGCATTGTAGAAGGGAGTAGTTTACTGCTATGTTGAATCTCCACAACAAAGGCATCTGAAGAATGTATGGTAATGAGATCCACCGTTCTAGTCACTAAACTCTCCGCATGTTTGAAAGGCTAGACAATGAAATTGCGATAGCACGAGTAGCAAGAGAAATGAGTTTTCCAAATTTGGCACTGCCGCCTATACATAAAACCCTACTGCTTTATTCTATTACAGTAGAAAGGCTCAAAGCATTGACGTGCTTCCTTCCTCTTCCAGTCTGAAAACCTTGTCTGGATTCAAGATACCCCTCGGATCCAAAGCCCTCTTGACGCCCCTCATCATCTCCACACCTTCACTTCCGACCTCCTCGACCAGCACATCCCTCAGCTTAAGCCCAATACCATGCTCTCCTGTTACTGTCCCCTCCAATTTTAGTGCTAATCTAGCAATCTCTAGGAGCACATTCATGGCAGCTTCGTAGTGTTGCTGCGGGCAAATGATAACAGAATGAACGTTGCCATCCCCAATATGGCCTACATTGGCACAGAACCAAGATGATTGATGAGCGGCTGAGGCCTGAGCGATGAGATGCTGGGTTATAGCGACGAGGTGAGAGAGGTTCGAGAAAGGAACTGCGCAATCACTATGCAAGAAGAGATCTGTGGGTTCTTCTTCATAGCGAGAAGAGCTGCGCCCATGCATTTCCGTGCTCCCCGGATGACACCCATCTCTTCTTCTTGATGCGTAATATCGACTCTAGACGCACCATGCGCTTTACATAGCTCTTGAATGGCAGAAATCTGCTCTTGAACGATATGCATTGACGGGCCTGAAATCTTGAAAAATAATGTTGGCACTTCTTGAAGTGTTCGTTGTGGTGCTAGCTTAGAGAAATTGACACATTGCATCTGCGATCCATCTGCCAACTCCAACGCTTCAACCCGATGGCCTAGTTTCTGTAGCGATACAACGACCTGGACTCCCTCTTGGAACGTATTGAAGGTCGCTAGCCCGACATGAAGGTTCCTGGGTAGAGGCGCGAGACGTAACACAACTTCCGTAACAAATGCAAGCGTACCTTCTGATCCAATAATGAGATGCGTGAGATCGTATCCAGCGGAAGATTTTCGAGGTCGATGATGCGTTTTGATTATAGCGCCAGAGGCCAGCACACAAGTGAGAGATATAACGTTCTCTTTCATAGTGCCGTAGCGGTAAGCATTTGTTCCAGAGCAGGACATGGCTATCTTCACGTTTGGTTAATAAACATCCCACTTCCTTTACACGAGATTGCATGAGAAGCGAGTGCAGAGAAAAACGAGGAGACCAGAACATACCATGCCCCCTATTTTGGCTCCAGGCGCAGGATCAACAGGAAAGAATAACCCTCTTCCTTTCAAATCGTCGTTTAATTCCATCCACCCTAACCCCGGCTGCACAACAGCATCTAAATCATCCTCATGTATTGCAACGATGCATTTCATACGCTCGAAACTTATGCAAATCCCTCCTTTCGTGGCCGCAAGCGCGCCACCAAGACTTGTGCCGCCGGAAAAAGGCGTCACGGCTATGCGTCTCTCATTGCACGCTCTTACTAAAATTGACGTTTCCTTTGTGTTTCGAGGAAAGAAGACCGCTAAAGGTGTATGATCTTGTGATGCGGGGGAGTGCTTGGTGTTGGCTTTGCTGTTGCGGATGGCGGGGTCGATTGTGTGCTCGATGTTGTGTTGACTTGTTTCTAAGAGCAAACTGTTGATGTTGAGGGCAGTGTGGTTGTAGGTATACATCGACATAATTATGGAGACAGAGCCTGGTGAGTTTCGACGATGCGAGAAGAAAACTGTGTTGCCGAGACGAACTCATGTAAATTGGAGGGTGAGGGTGATGCAGCTTCGTAATCCGTTCCGCTAACAAAAACAGTTCCATGCAGCAGGCCTGCGCAGCGAATCACGCAGATGGCACAAAAGCCATGCTTATTAGGGGCGATATAGTCAGGCGTACACCGTCGTAAAGGGAGATGATCGAATAGGATGTTTGGGGCTGAAATGGCTTTTGGCCCCCACGGTTAGTCAGTCTAGCCGAACAATCTCGTCCCCGTACAATGGACGAACTTCTGGCGTTAGACAACCATCATCTGAACACCCAACTGCAAGCCACATCATCGCCTATTCGCTAGAGAGCATCGAATTTCCCTCCTATTGGGCGAGTTACAGTGAAGGGTGATGTGACCTGTAATGATGGCCTGGACAAAACACGTTTCTTGGCGCTGCTTTCTTTCTCCATCTCAGCCTTGCTACTGATGAGCTTGGTCAAGGCTTACGTCGCTACATCATCATCGCACTTGCCCACCACACAGTATCATGACTTCATCGGAGTGGTCAACGCAGAGCATATTCAAGAAGACTTTGGTCGAACCATTTCGGCTCCAAAAGTTGAGGCGCAAATCCACCGCGCCTGCTAGTCCGCCGACAACACCCAACCAGGATGACCCATTGGGAGCCTTGCCTTTGTTACAATATGGCCCCTTAGACCCAAACAAGAAGAATGTTAGGCTTCTGGAGATCTTGCCAGCGCCAGACTACGAGCCTATACAGGCAACTTTGTCTCTTTGTGACCTGGACAACAAACCCTCCTTCATCGCGCTTTCGTACACATGGGATCCCAAAGACGGCGAGAAAAAATACATCAACATCCAAGGATCCGGGTTTGCCGTAGGGGTGGGGTTGTGGAGCTTCCTACAGCAGTACCGTAGGAAGCAGTATCTTCTGCAGTGTTGTGAAAAAGATCCAGCGAAGGCCCTACCCCTGTGGATTGATGCTATCGCAATTGACCAGAGCAACATACCGGAACGCAATCACCAAGTATCGCTCATGCGGGATATATATACTGGAGCCCAGTCAGTCATAGTCTGGCTTGGGCTTCTTCAGGGATATGAAGAGTTGGCTTTCATGCTTGCACGCCATCCAGACCTCCTCAAAGTCGAAGAGTTTCACACCGCCCTGGCAAATGTCCTCAACAAACGGTATTGGAGTCGGATTTGGGTGGTTCAGGAGTTTGTTCTGGCACAGTCAGTCGAAATTTGGTGTGGCGACCTCCAGGTAGATGCTGCGACGGTCGAAAACATCTGGCGCAATGGGCTTGCATCAACACCAGTCGCATCCCCAACAAACTTGATCTACATGAGCCGTGGCTACTTGTTGTTCAAATACCGGAAGAAATTCAAGAGTACGAAGCAATACAAGAGAGAGGTGCTGGGTCGCCGCAACAGCAAGACCCTGAAATCCACGTTTCGCTTGCGCGATCTCTTGCAAGAATTCGCATCATCGGAGAGTTCTGTAGTGTACGATAGGATCTACGGGTTCCTTGGAGTTGCATCGACTGGCCATGGAGAGAAGATCGTGCCAGACTACAACAAAGCACCTGCCGAGCTTCTCGTTGACGTGCTCCGCAACCAATGTCACGAAGAATCAAGAAGAGGAGACTCGGACGATTATCGTTTCTTGACCTTTCTCATGCAAGCGCTAGCTGTCTCACGGGAAACACTCGCACAGCACATCCTGAAACTGTGCCCAGATCTTCAGCCACACCTCTACATTCTGGCTGCTACGCCCTGCATAACAGCCTCGGCCTCATTCGTTAGTACAATCACTGAAGTCGGTGAATTTGTAGATCACGACGAGGCTTTCCAGTCTGGAACATGGAGGGCAAATTGGACAACGATCCGATCAAACATGCATCCAAGATCCTTCTCGACCCAAGATATTCAGGATCTTGGCGAATATGTCACCAAAGGAGAGACGCAAGATTTACTGAGCTTTGCCGATCCTCATGTGGCATACGGAAACCCTGGTCCGACCGAGAAAGTGCGGCAAGCGATGATAGAAGCGTCCACAGATATGGTAATTGGCGATCTCTCACGGGCGATTCGTGAGCTAGGGCGGGACGCCAGTGCCAGCCCACGGCCCGGCGATGGTGGCAGTAAAGTTATGCGCAACATTATCTCCAGGAGTATGACGGAAGACGCTACGGCACTATACATGGCTGCTAGGAGTAAATTGGCCCGACGAAACACTGATCAACGACACTCACGTTATACGTCCTTCATGGGCACAAACGGCATCATTGGACTTGCTTGTGGAGGAGGCCCAGGATCGTATGAGATTGGATCGGGTGACCGCATCTGCATGTTCTCCGGTATTACCGATTTGAACAATGCTTTCATCCTCCGTTTCCACCCCAGTGAGAAATGGCTGATATCTGGCTTTGCAGTCATACTCTTGCCGGAGTTACGCACGCCTTCAGTGCAACGTACAGGCACCGGGGCTACGACGACGAGCATTTTGAGCACAAGTACGCTGAGTCGACAGCATACATTGCAAAACGACATGGTGACGTGTTTCCACTGCCACTTGAGCGATCTTCTTGAGCTCCAGCGCTGCCAGTTATTAAGCGACGTTCAGATGAGTTTTTTGATGGAGCAAACTTTAAGAGGTGAAGCGGATGGCAAGACTCACCGGTGCAAGCAAGGCACTGGGGTTTGCGATGTACTGGAATTCGAATTGTAATGATTGAGTTTTAATGGTGCGAGATAATTACTTTCCGAAACTCACTTTGCAAGAAATCGTGAGCCTTTCAAACCACGATGACAATACTTTCGGAGTCTCACAAAGATCTACTAGCGTGTTGTCATTTATACACTTCTATCGATTTTGTATACAAGTCAATGGAGAGAGTTACCACATCGAACTTCATATGATCTGTACGATACATCGCTCCTTTTCAATGAGGATGAGTTCTGGGATCATCTGCAGTAACAACATGCGGACAAGGTTGGACGTTCTTCAAATTCCATAGGCTTGAGCGATACTGTGTCACACGTCGAAAATATCTCGCTCATGCTGGGCATCTCTCAAGCTTTCCATTCAACTTATGTGTTCAGTGACCAAAGACCCTAGCTCTTACAATCCTTCCTGTGTACGGGCGATGGAATCACCATCATCAACGCTGACATCGATATGTTCGACGCTGGCGACGGCTTCTCATCCTCCGCAGGTCCACAATCGGACTACCCGATGAACGTTTCCCAGGGTTGGCGCCATACCCCTCCTTCCCTTATCTGCAAGTGCAGCAACACCCCAAATAATCACCGATGCTTCTTGGACCAGCCCTCAGCCTTCCGGGCAATTCGGATGGATTCGCATCTCTCCGATCTGAAGCGAATGAATATCATACTAAGCACTACGACAGAGGAAGGCTGTACACGGCGTGCTCTTAGGATCATGTCTGCTGCATCGAGGTTATTTAGAATTACTGAACTCCATTCTTCCACATACGACCATAGGATCTTGAGAGCAAGGCTTCCCGTTCGCTCAGCCCTATTTAAGCAAGATACCGGCGGATTAGTAGTTAGGTGGGTGACCACTAGCGAATCCCCGCTGTTGTATGTTTTTGCTCTTTTGAAGGATATGGACAGAATGCTCAAGGCCAGAACGACGTTTCATGGAAAAAGTTGGATGGTACGAGCGATAGAGGTCTACTTGTTTTGTTTGAGGACGTTCAGCTCATAGAAGATTTACTCTAGGTCAGCGGTATAGCATAGTGGCAATCGAAAAGTCTCCTGGCCGAACCAATCACATCAGGTTGAAAATAGAGAGGTGGATAGAACTGCGCTGAATGTCGGTGGAACGAGGATGTGTTTTCTTTTGTCTTTCATCTTTCTTCTTCACACGCGTTGCCTCTCCGAGGTGCTACGCTCTTCCCCTTTGGATATTACTTTGCTCTTCCCCAACCTGCCTTGCGTCTCATGTAGCGAATCCGTACAAATCAGTGGTGACACCACCAAATCGAAAACTTATGCACAAAATTTGTGAAGGCCATGTTAGACTTCTTGACTGTGACACAACTTGCTATCCCTCGACTTCCTTTTCTCTACTGCGCCTTCTTCGCCTTCGCCTGGCCACCTCTAAAGCCCATACCATACACATATACCAAACTACCACCCAAGTACGCCGCGAACATGGTCGCCGGCAGCGCAATGACACTACTGATCAGGATGTTCGTATCACTCGGCACCATGCCTGGGTTGCTCCTGCGTGTCCACCAGTTGAAAGCCGCACCGAGTACCGTTACATCGTTGATGATGGCGTGTAAAGCGCCAACCTGTGCCTTTTTCGACTTCAAGCCGTCGCGCTTGACGAGCGGAATGAATTCGTACATGCCGGTCGCGACGGCTGGTGCGGAAAAGAGGAGCGTGAGGAGCGTGGTGTAGTAGGATAGAACGGGAAAGAGGGAGGGGTTAATGACGATGTCTAGGGTTTTGACTATGTTGTGTTAGCTTCGTGCAACCATTCACAAGGAGAATATTGGAAAAAAAAGAGGACTTACAGGCCGATGCCACAGCACCAGACGTTGGTGCATATTTCGAGAGGAAGTACACGGCATCCAGACCACCTGTTAGTAGGGTGGTTGTAATGGGGAAGTGTACTGTCGCGGGATGTGTTGGGTGGCTCATTTTGATGTTTGGTGACGGTGAATTTGCAATCGCGGATGATTTGACTGGACGCAAGGTAGACAGACGAAGTGGTATTTCACGTTGCAGGTTGCTGGATTGTGTGTGCCGCAACTACAGCGGAGAGCCGGACGCCTCGTGCCCTGTGCAACGGTGCAAACATCTTCGGCTTACGCTGTGTCGTCATTGACTCCGGACGTCAGCGCTTTCGTAATGCTGTGATTGGCAGGCCTTAGAGCCCACTCGGACCTCCGACTAAGAACACCATGTTCAAATCCAAGCGCCGCAGTTTTTCTTTCGTCGTTGACCGATATGTTACTTTCGAATTGAAGTGTTCACCTATCGCTGCTCGGTGGTCCGTATCTAGTGAGAAAGTCGCGGGTTTGTCGGATCGTTGTCAGCAGCCCAGAACGCGGCGCGGCATCCGTGGATAGCTTGCCGTTGGGAATAACGGCGGCGATGCTAGGTGGCAGAATAGGTAATTAATGGGTGCGCTTGCTCCAAGCTTGGAGCAGATTTGGATAAACTAACTCCAAGTAAACACTCAGCGCAGCATCTTATACTCGTGCTGCAGATGCCGGGTTAGCTATAACTAGGTAGTGCCGCTACCCAGCACAGCGTCGGCCAACAGTTGTTGTTCAACTTTACTATGTATGTAAAACTATCATGTCAGTCATGTGTCTTGTGATGCCTTCATCAACGCCAAATGATGCACTCCATCTTCTACCAGCTCAACTGACGTCATGTTCGATATCGCGTCGCGCCACGCGTCCGCCTCTTTCGTTAGTTTCAGCAGTGTCGTGTTTTGAGCGGCATTTGGTGCAGCAGTGTTGCCGGCCTGGAGTAGTCGTGAGCACGGCCACAAAGAGGATAGCGCGCATCGTCCTGACGCGCCAAGGGCTGTCCATGCACATTACCTGTTCAGTCACTGCTCCGGCCATGCATTGCGCAAACCTCTGCCACGACCAACACGTCCCCATCGCGTCCACGCCATCACACGCGACACCCCCGACACCCCCGACACCCCCGACACATCCGACATATCGAGCGACATAGTACAGTCGGCTGCGCCATTGTCCTCAGAACACCGGCCCAACTGCACGCGGCGAACAGCCCAAACAGGCAATATGCCGCGGAAGAGCGCTGCGAAGAAGGAGGAGCCATCGTCGGATGAGGCGTCGGCGCACGCAGATGTCGAGATGCAGGACCAGCAAGACGACACGATGAGCGGCTTCAAGAAGTTTGGCGTAAGCGCAACCCCCATGCCCCATCCGCGCCTTTCTCGCCGCGACACCCAGACGTCAAGGTGGTGGAAGGCGCGCCCAAGTCGAAGAAAAAGGCTGACACTGCAGACGCAGTACAATGTCGATACGCCAGACTACACAGTACGAAGACTCCGACACCCCACCGCCTCCACTCGGTCCACGAACTGACACGCGCATTAGGACTCCGACACCAACCCCAACACCACCGCAAACAGCGTCGCAGTTGACAGCGCCCCAGTAGATGGGCGAAAGCGACGCGCCGACGAGATGAACATGCGGAAAAGCATGTACGGCAAAAAGGCCGAGGGTCTGAGGGCGTCCAAGGTACGCGACGTCACCGGCGCATTGCAACACATGCGAGAAGGGCATGACTGACTTGGCTTCTCTCTACAGGAAGACGATACCATTCGTCGCTTTCGATACCTCCTCGGCCTGACTGATCTGTTCCGCCACTTCATCGACACGAACCCCAACCCGCGCATCAAGGAGATTCTCGCCGAGATCGACCGCCAGGATGCCGAAGAGACCAAGCGATCCAAGGCAAGCAAGGTGCGGAAAGGCGGCGCCGCTGCAGAGCGACGCCGCAAGACTGAGCAGGAGGAGGATGCCGAGCTGGTACGCGAGGAGAAGCATGGTGGCCACAACGAGACTGTCTTTCGGGAGTCGCCAGGCTTCATCAAGGGTGGCACCATGCGCGACTACCAAGTTGCTGGTCTCAATTGGCTCATCTCCCTACACGAAAACGGTATTTCTGGTATCCTCGCCGACGAGATGGGTCTCGGAAAGACCCTGCAGACCATCTCCTTCATTGGCTACCTGCGCTACATTGCCGGCATTCACGGTCCTCACCTGGTAGCAGTGCCCAAGTCGACGCTCGACAACTGGAAGCGCGAATTCGCCAAATGGTGCCCTGATGTAAACGTCCTGGTCCTTCAGGGTAACAAAGACGATCGTGCCGAGCTCATCAAGGAGCGTCTGGTGCCTGATGGCTTCGATGTGTGCATCACCTCCTATGAGATGATTTTGCGCGAGAAGTCACATTTGAAGAAGTTTGCATGGGAGTACATCATCATCGACGAAGCTCATCGCATCAAGAACGAAGAGTCGTCGCTTGCACAGATGGTCCGCGTCTTCAATTCGCGCAGCCGGTTGCTCATTACCGGAACCCCTCTTCAGAACAATCTCCACGAGCTCTGGGCCCTACTCAACTTCCTCCTTCCTGACATTTTTGGAGATTCCACAGCTTTCGACGACTGGTTCTCGCAGCAGAACGCCGACTCTGACGCCGTCGTTAAACAGCTCCACAAAGTCCTCCGACCCTTTTTGCTCCGACGTGTCAAGGCCGACGTCGAAAAGTCGCTGTTGCCCAAGAAGGAGATCAACCTTTATGTGGGCATGTCTGACATGCAGGTTCAGTGGTACAAGAAGATTCTCGAAAAGGACATCGACGCTGTGAATGGCGGTGCTGGAAACAAGGAGTCCAAGACCCGTCTCCTTAACATCGTCATGCAGCTGCGAAAGTGCTGCAATCACCCATACCTCTTCGAAGGCGCCGAACCTGGTCCGCCATACACTACCGATGAACATCTTGTTACCAATGCTGCCAAGATGATTATGCTGGATAAGCTACTCAAGCGCATGAAGGCTCAAGGCAGTCGTGTGCTCATCTTCTCACAAATGAGTCGTGTGCTAGATATCATGGAAGACTACTCAGTTATGCGAGATTACAAATACTGCCGTATCGACGGTTCGACTGCCCACGAGGATCGTATTCAGGCCATCGACGACTACAACAAGGAAGGCTCGGAGAAGTTTCTATTTCTCCTCACCACCCGTGCTGGTGGACTGGGTATCAACCTGACTTCCGCTGACATCGTCGTCCTCTTTGACAGTGACTGGAATCCGCAAGCCGATCTCCAAGCAATGGACCGTGCTCATCGTATCGGTCAAACCAAGCAGGTCTACGTCTTCCGTTTCGTTACCGAAATGGCTATCGAAGAGAAGGTACTTGAACGTGCTGCACAGAAGTTGCGTCTCGATCAATTAGTCATCCAGCAAGGCCGCTCACAACAGCCTGTCAAGAATGCCGCATCTAAAGACGAACTCTTGACCATGATCCAGCATGGCGCCGAGGCAGTGTTCAAAAGCAAGGGTCCCGTCGGGCTAGCAGCTGATGGCGAACTTGGTGATGACGACTTCGAAGCTGTCATGCGCCGTGGTGAAGAGATGACAGAGAAACTCAACAAGAGATACGAAACTCTTGGCCTCGACGACCTTCAGAAGTTCACCTCGGACTCAACATATGAGTGGAATGGTGAGACGTTTCAGCCCCGGAAGAAGGAAGTTGGCATCTCCTGGATCAATCCTTCAAAGCGCGAGCGAAAGGAGCAAAACTACGGCATCGATTCGTATTACCGTAAGACGCTGGTTACTGGCGGACGGACAGAGAACAAGC
Organism: Alternaria sp. 'sect. Undifilum'; assembly: GCA_024321975.1. Lineage (NCBI taxonomy): Eukaryota > Fungi > Ascomycota > Dothideomycetes > Pleosporales > Pleosporaceae > Alternaria > Alternaria sp. 'sect. Undifilum'. The sequence goes on from JAJJZI010000014.1 coordinate 19,365, forward strand.
AGCCTAGGATACCTCGTGCACCCAAACAGATCGCCATCCACGACTATCAGTTCTTCCCCGACCGGCTCTCTGAGCTTCAAGACAAGGAAACCGCATGGTACCGCAAGGAGAACAACCTGAAAGCTCCTCTCCCAGACGGTCCGGATGAGGACCTTGAGGCCCGTGAGGCCGATCAACAACTTGCGCAACAGGAAATTGACGACGCGGAGCCACTGACGGAAGAAGAAAAGGCCGAGAAGGAACGCTTGATCGAACAGGGTTTCCCCGAATGGAACAAGCGTGATTTCCAGCAGTTCCTGAACGGCAGCGCCAAGTACGGTCGGCAGAACTACGAGGGCATCTCAGAAGAAGTTGACGGGAAAGATGCTGAAGAGATCAAAGCCTATGCCAAGGTCTTTTGGAAGAAGTACAAGACGTTGGACAATTGGCAAAAGCATCTGGGCGTCATCGAAGAGGGTGAACTCCGTGTGCGACAGTCGGAAGAGAAGAAGCGTCTCATCGCAAAGAAGATCGGCATGTACCGTATGCCACTTCAGCAGATGCAGATCAAGTACACTGTCTCAACCACCAACAAGAAGGTGTATACCGAGGAAGAAGACAAATTCCTCGTTGTCATGCTACACAAACATGGGGTTGAAGGCGAATACATTTACGAGAAGATCCGCGACGAGATCCGCGAATCGCCCCTATTCCGCTTTGATTGGTTCTTCCTTTCTCGTACACCACAGGAGATTGGTCGACGCTGCACTACGCTCATCTCGGCAATTGTCCGTGAGCTTGGCGAGGGCGATCTCAAGAACAAGAACGGCAAGCGTGGGTACGAGGAAGAGGAGACGGAGGAGGAAGAAGAGGAGCAGCCGAGGAAGAAGACGAAGAATGGTGTCAAGGTGGGTTGACTTTATGGCCCATGAACAACCGCGTATACTAATATGACAGCAGAACAAGCAGCTCGACACGGTCAAGAGTAAGGCATCACTAGCATCGGCGACACCATCTCGTGCAAGCAGTGTTGCTACCAACGGTTCAGCGACCAAGGGCAAGGGAAAAGGCAAAAAGAAGTAGAGTCGTGCATTGCGTGAGTGTAATAAGTCAGCATGATGCGGTGTTTTGGCGTTGGGAAGATGGGCAAGCGAATCTCAAGCTGACATTATGCTCGGTACTGGGTATGTTGAGCTTTGAACTTGTTCACAGAGACGCGATAGTCACATGGTAGCGTATTGCAAATGTTATTGTACAATACACATTGAGCGGCTTCGATGCTAACCTCAGTGCTCAGTATGTTCGGCGCTGAGGACTAGTCATTACGTGTTCCACCGCACATTCTTTTGATGGTTCAGGGTTCTACGATCGTCATCATCAAACACTCTCGTCAACCTGGATATACCAACGCAGGGAGAATGCATTAAAACGGAGTAGTATTTCATTATCAAAAAATAAACATTCATCCCTAGGCCTTGAACTCAATCCCCTCCTTTCCCTCACATGCACTAATCCTCCCAAAATACCACAAATGCGCATCAACATCGACGCCAAAGTCGCCTTCATTCCCATTTAGATTCAGCGACCCCGTCAGCACATTTACATCCGCCTCTCCAGGCTGCACATCATTCCCGCTAGTAACATAGTACTCTGGGGAGATGTGTCGGTAGCCCAGCAGCGCAGGTGGCAGTTTGGGTACGGGATCATTCTTGTGCGTGACGCGGTATGTTTCCCCTTTGCCAGTTGCAGTAATGAAGTCGCTCACACCTGCCAGACCTATCTTGGGAGCGCCATACGTGTACAGATCGATAGATATACCTGTTGATCGTAGATAGCCAGCCGCCAGACTAGCTAGAGCGCCACCGAGAGAGTGTCCCGTGGCGACGAGTCGGTAGTTTGGATATTGTTTCCGCGCTGTGTTCAGGGCGGCTAGCACGGGTTCTTGCGCTTCTAACCAGCTGTTCCAGAAGCCGAGGGATGTGGAACATGTTGTGCATATTGTTGTAGGCGCAACGGGGAAAGCTAGGTTGGTTATCCAGTTGCGTACGCTGCGCGAGCCACGGAAGGAGACGACGATGAGCTTGTTGGTGGTGTCGGTGGCGACGAAGCCGGTTATGTCAGATTTGATGCTGTTTTCGAATTCGCTGAGGGTTGTGGTGTTGGCAGATTCTATGCGCGCGCAGTTTCCTTGCGGGCAGGTGACCTTGGTGCCTGGGCTGTTGTTGTTGCCCAGACAGTAGGCAGCGGCTGAGTATTGGGAGAAGAACTCTAGCTGGGAGAGGATGCTCGTTGATACCGCTATGAGGTAGGGTTAGTGGAGAAAGTATAGATGGCAGTGCGAGTTTATATACCTCTATCTTGAAGTTCGACAGGCGCTGCAGTGACAGGGTGACCTGCACCGAGTAGTAAGGCTCCAAGGCGCAGGACAGAAAATGCCATTTTGAGCTGTTCGGTTGACTCGATACAGCAAGAATGTTCAGGCGAACAAACACAACCTGTAATGAGTACAGAGGAGATATACCGCACACAACCTGACCCAAAACCTACACCTGGGCGAGATGACAGCCTATATACAAAATCATCTTCACTAATGCAAGCCCTCCTAAGCCCAACCGCTGACCACTCCCGGCGGTCAAGGTAAAAGAAATAGAGTAGCGTGTCCATTCTGGTCCTGATCGGCAGGGGGTGTGTGGCTTTACTAAAATTAGACATTTCGCCACTGGACTAGTGTAAGCCAAAGCAGCCTACATAGCAAAAAACACCTGTCGTAGGTGTAGGATAAAAGTATTCAGCCCCAATGTTAGCTCTGCGTGAAGTTGCATCTTGGACTTCACGCCGGCTTTGTTGGTGAATGCTCGCCTCGTTGGTGCTGCAGCTCCGCAAATTATCCGTCGCTTCAACTTTTCTTGATGGCTATTTGTCGTCGTTCGGCGTCTTCTGTGTATTGGAAACAGATGAATGCCTTCCTCTACTCAAAAGCAGAGAGTTTGTCATCATTGCGCTTGTTTACACAATCGCTCAGCTGTCGATGCATGCTCAGCTGTCGGCGCATTTTGTCTGTTTCCATCTCCGGTACATGTATGGGCTGAAATGCGCAACAACCTGACTTGGACAAAACATACGATATACATCGTGATTGATGGAGTAGTTCTAGTGCCTAGCCGGAAGTTGTGGGATAGAGGCGTGACGTAGTTGATATATGCGTCCCAGAGGCGTCTCCAATGTCTTCTCTAGGAAGGTACCTTGCGACAAAGCCACGGAGCAGACCAGAAGCTGTTTGTACTCCGAACTGTGTGGTGTCGTAGAATGCAAGAAACTCCAACGTCAACGCCCATTTCGGCTGGTGCCAAGTAATTGTGCGGGGTGCGTAAGGGTTCTGATGATTGTAATGGCGGGGCTAAATGCACACCCAAGGAATGGCGTACCTGGGTCAGCGGTTAACGAACGTCTCCGAATCCTTGCAGTGTCGCGTGCTGCATTTCAAGTCAGATGTTCACGGATATGTACGAAAAGGGATATACAGGTTTCAAGAATTCTCCTGTTTCGATCGGGGCTAGTCGCTAAAGGTACAAAACTCCGTGCTGCTTGAGTCGTGATGTGTGGGGACGAACGCCAAATCGCAGAACCACATGGTATCGCAAGATGTGCACAAGGGTGAGACGGCGAGAAATCGGCAAAGGACAAAGTGTACCTTAAGTCTCAAAGCGGTATCAAAGGGGTTGAGGCTCTCAAGTCTAGCCTTATTGCTACCACGTTTGGCGGCGGCACGGGCCTACTGCGGTGGAACGAAGGGTTTGACGAGCATTTCGCTGAATCTGGAATCAATGTCAGTATGCTGAGTCGTGAGTCGGTGTGAAACACTCACTTCTCGAGCTTCTCCTTGCCCCTCACCTCTTCGACCAACAGCGGCATCTTGACCACGTTGAACTCATCGTAGAGCTCCTCGATCTGATCCAGGTACTTCTTCTGCATCTTACGTCGCGCGTTGCACTGCTCGCAGGGATTGTCTTGTTTCGGGAACAGCAGCTGGTTAACGACAATGGAATGCGTATCAATCTCGTAGCTGTTGAGTTCCTGAATCATTCTCTCCGTTTCGTACAGACTCAAGAACTCGGGTATGCAGACACACACGAAGGTAGTGAGGTCGGCATCCTTGAACTGGCCATTGACTTCTCCAATTGTCTCCCGCAGCGCCTCCATCTTCTCGACGAGTTCGTCCATGTTTTGTCCGTTGGGCAGTCTGCCGGATGCGCCGAGGAAAGAATTGAACATGGGACCGAACTGGCGGGAGAGTTGCGAGACCTTGGAGAGAGCCTTCTCCATGACAGTGGGGAACTGCAAGAAGCGGAGCGTGTGGCCCGTGGGCGCCGTGTCGAAGATGATGACTTCGTAGGACATGGACTTTACTTGCTTGAGCACCTCGGCAAACGACATGGCTTCGTCCACACCGGGAATCTGTACTCGCTAGTCAGTATTCAGGTCATCAGGGCACATTGTGCCACACATACGCTAAAGGCCAGATCTTGCATCATGCTGCCCATGCCACCCAAGCCAGCCATGGGATCTTGACCCTCTTCCGCCCCGCTTGCCAGCAGATCCTGTATGCTGCCGTTGGGATCGATTTCCATAGCGCTGAGATTGTCAAAGCCGTTGACGAGCCGCGCATCCTTGCCGAACTTCTGGTTGAAGGCATCCGAGAGATTGTGCGCGGGGTCGGTCGAGATGAGCAGGACGGATTTGCGGTGCTTTGCGAGCTGAATGGCGAGAGAACACGATGTAGTCGTCTTCCCGACACCACCCTTGCCGCCAACGAATATCCACCTAAGCGTCTTCTGGTCGAGGACGGATTGGAGCGTGGGCGCCATGTCGGCATCGATGAGCGCGGTAGAAGCCATGTCTCCGGGACTTGGAATGTATAGCAGTATGGAGCGGTAATGTGTAGCTGCAGTCGCCGTCAGTTGAAAACAGCGGACGCTTCCCGAAGCTTCGGAGGGGCAATGCGAGCGCCTACGTTTCGAGCCAACTGAGCAGCACTACTGTTCCAGGTCAGCAGACTGTTAGAGCTTGCAAATGAAGAGTACGCGCAATCAGCAGATCAAGCCTGAGTGTCGTGTATCGGTGTTGTTGCAGCAACATAAACAGTTCGCGCAAGAAAGTTGCCTGGGCTGGGTGAATTGCGGGCAGGCGCGTCATGCGCTAGGTAGTGCGTCACCAACACCGCCTCATGTGGCGCTACGAAGTATATTGACCGATACACCGCCTCTTAGATGCTCGCTCCAAAAGTTGTGAAACCGTGCTTGTGTTGCAGTACCACTGGATTCTCCGGTGTGAACCGCGAAGCTAAAGCTGCACCAAGCGTCGCACTTTTGATTAGCAAATCGTGCTCTGATGGCGCTCGCGCCGTCCCATATAGACTGTCCATCGTAAACACCGAGGCACCACCCTGTCCTAGGAAGCCAGCCATATGAAATACCGGTCGCGCGGGATGTGGCTCTTGCGTGCCATGACCTACTGTAAAGGGAATGACGTCCTCTGAATGAGAGTGCACCACACAGTTTACTTTTGGGAATCTTCGCATGATTTCCCCGTGCATGTAGCGTTCGCTATAGCCTTGTGGTGCGTCGGCATCAACGGGGGTAGAGTCTTTCACCCAGTATGATATGAAGTCGCTCTTGTTCCTGACTAGTGCTGGGGCGCCAGGGTCATACGCGGCGATGATGTATTGCTCCTGGTTGAGCGGGTGTCGCACGGATATGTGGCCGAATGCGTCCACGAGACCATGATGGTGCAGAATATGATTTGCGCGGATGCGATAGCGGTCCAGTCTTGAGCGCTTCAATCTTTGCCTCTTCAGTTATCAACAGCTCGCGCGATTTTCATCCACCCAGAGATCCTCGAGGCTGTGTTGAGAGGAGTGGATGTGATCCCTCGGCCTCCTTTTCTCTCTTTTCAGCGGCGCAACGGTTGCAAAGTACCATCTGTTTAATCAAGACTTACAGGCATGCAATATGCTAAGCCCAGAGGACAGATGCCTTGGTTTATGAAGCTTGCGAGCGATGCTCCGAAACGCTGCTGGAAATAATAGCCTTTGAAACCGCGGATGCCTTGGAATGCCTAGCTGTTTTTCCAACCTTCAACCCGCGCCGCAGGCTTGATCATGTTACCTCTCTGTGTTGTGTAATGGTTGTGCTGCGATCACCAACCGCTGATTTACACTTGTCATGCACGAGCTTCCTCATGCATCGTGACATGCAGCTCGATGTGGCCGTGGAGGTGTTGCGGGGATGGAGCGATGGAGCCCGGGCGATTGGACGTTCATGGGGGGACCCGGCGCCATGATCGACTTCCCGCCCGCAACATCCATCCGATCCTTAATCACCCCACATCGTGCTGGCACTACTACCCGCCGCCTTCGAGCTTGCATTTCGGAACGAATTCTGCTAAGTTTGAAGAACGCGAGGTCTTCGAGCTGTTTGACTAGGCTTTGTCTAAGCGACCGTGTTTTGCTATCCGCTGACAGCCTTGATTGAGATGGTGGCTCAATACATACTGGCCGGTATAGCAGCTGCTGGACTGGCTCTTTGGTATGACTTGAAGAGCTGGCAAAGCTCTGGTTCGCGATTCTTTTATTTTTGGGGTGCCATTGCTGAACTGTCGCAGGGACTGGAGGCACGCCTCCAACGTTAGAAGGCTATATCAAGATCCGGCGGTGGGGACTCTATCTGCTCTATACGCGCCAAAACCTCTTAGATACATCACCAATTCCCGACTCGGGCACTTCCTACATCAAACCTCAGAAGGTTCCTGATCGCGTTGGACGTAGACCAGGACTTACACGCTGGACCTTACCACAACGACAATTTCCTGAGAAGATAACGCCTGGCGCCTACACCACTCTTCACAATCTGATGCACGACTTTGCGAACACAGAGGTGTACTCGTCATACATTGAGACACGACCTAGCAAGACGGAGAGTGGTACTGGCCCCGCTATCTACGTGAAACCAGAAGTCAAGACCATCAATCCTGTCGCGCACAAGATCTTCTATGAAGTTGCGCATGTGCATCCAGCGGAGAACTCACTTCATGTATATGTGAGCCCACAAGACGCGAAGCTGGTCATGAAGAGGGGTTGGGGACAACGCTTTCCAGTAACTTGGTTGGCGCCACCAAGCTGGATCATGGTTTATGCGCCGAGGAACGAAGAAGAAGTCGAGATTGTGAGGGAGATAGTCCGGGCTGCGGTATGCCATGCCATTGGGACGGCTGTGGACGTCGGAACATGAATGAACGGGAACGGAAGTACGGAGGCACACGACACCGAACAAAGTTATCATCTTCCTAAGCATTGCTATCTGAGATCGTCCCTAATTTCATTGCCTCTCAAGGTTCCGAACCTGATAAAAAAAGGACGGTTCCAATATCAAGTCGTCTGTTGATTAGTATCCCCGAACTTGTTGCAGAGAAGCACAGACATCTCTCGAACAGGCCTGACGATGGTCACGAAAGAAAGAAGGGGAAGTCATAAAAGACATTGATTGACTCAAAGAAATACAATACAGTCCAGACTTTCTAGTATTAACATCTCTAACCCGACTTAATATGGAGTTGTATGACAAAATTGCTTCGAAGCAATTTGACAATCAGGCCACTATGATAGATCCGCTAGTGAAGCTTCGTCTGATATACCTAAATTACGCTGCTCTCCATTTTCCGAGTTTTTGGGTCAAGGCTACCTACGTCTCTGCTCGATGCACGCATGAACTGATAGGGAAGCATTGCAAGTGGTCAACTGCGGTGATCATATTTCCGGCAACTAACCACTCACTCCTGCATCAGAGGCCGCCGTGCAAAAATTTGTGATGCGCTGCATGTCTAGGCCCGGTGGCACGGCATTGGAGTAGCGGAGAACCGACGTAAGGCGCTATCAGTACTAGCGAAGTCGCTTCACCTCTTACTAGCATACACAAGTCGGACGGCGTGAACGAACTTGCAGCGTGGCCCCAGCCTGACATGCCATGTTAAGAGTGCTCATGCCTCGACCTAAGGTTTCTCACCCGCGAAGCTTGAACCGCATCCTGATCCTCGTCTGAACATCACACCACTAGGTATCGCATCGAAAACCACAACCTACCGATATGGTTTGCGTCGACACCAACCTGAAAGTCATCATAGTTGGCGCCGGTATGTACCTATCTGCCCGGCACAATAATCGCTTACTCACATACAAAGGTCCTGCCGGCTGCGCGCTCGCCCACGGTCTGAAGAAAGCCGGCATCCTCTTCAGCATATACGACAAAGGTGCCGACGTCTACAGAAATCGTCACTGGGCTTTCACGTTGGGTTGGGCACGACCGTATCTCTTTAGTCTTATTCCAGATGACCTCAGCACGCAGATCAACTCTTGTCAAGTCGACCCGTACGTCGACTGCGCGGCAATCGGCGAAGATCGAATTGTCATCTACAACGGTCAAACGCGGGAAGAAGCTTTCGCATTCCCTATACCAAAAGCACGGGAAATCAACATCCGAAAACTGCGCGTACTGCTAGCTGAGCAACTGCATGTCGAATATAGCAAGAGCTTTTCGCACTATGAAACAACTGCGAATGGTGGGGTGAAGGTGTGCTTTGAGGACGGCTTTACTGATGAAGGCGATATCGTCATCGGCATTGATGGCGCCATGTCGAAAGTGCGCCGATGCCTCTTACCCACGGAAGGCAACATGGACACGCTCCCCTTTGCCTTGATGAACTTCAATGCCTCGTACACCACCGAGCAAGCAATTTTCATCAAGGACCGCCTACACCCACTAGTGGATATCGCAATCCATCCTGCGGGCCACTATATCCGCGCAAACGTACTGGACATGCCGGATGAAAAGAACGCGAGTACATGGACCTTCCAGATCCTCTCCACATGGCCGCTAAATTATGTCGAAGACCATGATAACGAGACAGACCGACTGAAGCGCCTTAAGGCGCACGTGAAGAGAGACGGGTGGGCGGAACCATACAAAAGCGCCATTGAATGGATACCGGAGGACACACCGGTATTGCGCGATCAACTGAAGATATGGAAGACGACTCCCTGGAACAATCAAGACGGACGGGTGACGCTGTGTGGTGACGCTGCTCACGCCATGACGTTTCATCGCGGGCAAGGTGCTAACAATGCCTTTTACTCAGCGCATTGCCTTGTTGAAGTCCTGACGAGCGTACAGAACGGGAGCGCAAGCCTCAAAGACGCGATCACTGCTTACGATGAAAACATATGGAAACGCGGCGCAAACGAAGTTCAGATCTCGAAGGCACAAACGTTCTTCACGCATGATGGGTTGGACAATTTTATCAACAGCCCCGTGATGCAGTTGGGAACAAAGCCAAGTCATGCCGCGAAGACTGAGGGGTATTAATAGTTCTTAAGAGGCACAGCGCTATGCTTGATGGAAGCAATACTACTGTGGTACCCCCTAGAAGTTTTCAATCGCCCCACTCAACGGGCAAATGTATTAGATTTCGCGTAGGAAGCTAATGTGCAACAAGTAAAAGGTTCTTATAGTAAAATACACCTAGTGTTCTAAATAGAGACAAAATTTAAATTAAATTAGTTAGTAGCTTGTAATTTATTTTTAAGGTGTCAAAGGTGGTGGTTGTTGTTGTAGTCAAAATAGGGTTTCTAAAAAAATGAAAAACAGCTACCCTTAACTAATTAGTCGCAAATGTTTAAAAAAAAATTGTGTGTAGTTGATAAGATTTAAACAGTAAGTAGATATGTTCTAACATAGAAAGCTTAAACTACTAAGCAATAATTAAGGTGAAAAAAAATTACTAAAGTACTAAAAAGTAACACTAGTTAAAATGTGTCTAACAGCAATTGCTAGCCTATAGCTAGCAACAGGATTACAGTAGGATTGCAATAAGATTGCAATATAATGTAATAAAGGAGGGAAAAGACATGTATGTACTACAGCAGGAGCCTGCAATACTTTATAAAGCCGCTGCTTCTTACTTACTGCTTCTTACCTTTTAAACAGCACTGCATATAAACAATTTGTATATAATACACTGCAATAGCGGCTAACCTCCGCGGCGAGCATCTCTTTATTCTAGGCTCTCTTCTAAAAAAAGTATCCTTTACTACAGTCTACCTAGCACCCGATCCAGTCCAACTTGAACTGCTCACGCGGACACTTAAATTCATCAAGTATCTTAAAACTTAACTACCTAGCTGGACTTCTGAGTTCATGAAAATCTTAAACGAGTCCCTCATCCGCGATATCCCTATATACGAAAAGATTGTCAAGCCCCGATTGGTAGCTTGTAATTTAGCAAGAGTAGGAACGTATAAATTACGCACTAGTACGCTCTGCGGGGTAGCGTAGTGGGTGGGGACGATTAAAAACTTCTAGGGAGTACCATAGTATAATGTCGATTTACAGAGGGGTGACAAGAAAAAGAAGTCCAAAAAGTTATTAATTTTAAAGCATTATATTTCAATAACTAGAACGGCTATACTCAAAAGAGTTTGTGATTTAAAAAGCCAAGATCTTTCTCTTTAAGTTGGACTGCTAAGTAAGCTGATTAGTCTGCACGATCGGGCTCAACTTTCGCAGTAAAAACAAAGATAAAAATACCTAATAATAAACGATAAAATAGCTTTTATTGAAAAGTTTAAAAATTGCTATAGATTACATATATTAAATAACACCAGTTAATCTCTTTTGTGTATGAGTTTAAGGGAAATTAAAAAACAGACTATTAAGTAATAATAAAAAGCTTGTTTTTTAAGTTTTCGCTAAATAATGAACTAAGAAAGCTTACTAATACTAAGTGTACTAGCCATTACAGAGACGTGACATCGAAAAAGAGACTTTTAAAAAGTTATTCTTTTTAAAGCTCCCTATATATATGACCAAAGATGCTAGGACTAAGATTTTTAGAGTTTGAAAAGCCAAGAACTTCTTTTTTAAGTTAGGCTACTAGTAAGCCTGCTTAGTGAGCATCATGGAGGAGATAAAAAGCAGTAAAAACAGGTGATAAAAAAAGCCTTGATAAACGTAGCTACAACTTTTTATTTAAAGTATCTTTTTTTGCTACAAGTGATAGTGTTACATAGTTGTATAAGATCTATAATATATTCTTATTAGAAATTATTTTTATTACTAATAGAAAAGTTTAATTAAAAAGTAGTTTTTTAAGGTTAATTTATATTAAAGTTGCTAAAGCTAGTAACTAGTACTTGGTATACCAACCTTTAGCAGCTTTAACAGCTAAATAACGCCTAAGTAAAGAATTAATACAATAATTAATTGCCTGTTGTGGTATAAGGTCCTACTATTCTAAAATTGCTTTTTTCAACAATTCTATTGCTTTAACGCTTTAACCTATGCTTAAAGAGGCAATAGGCCTATTTCCTAGCGCGTTTTTAAGCATACTTTAAACGTTTTTTTATAGGATTTAAATCTAGACTATAGGCAGGATGCTCGACAAAGAGAATCCTATTTCTAGAATACCAGGCGATAACTAGTGGCGTTTTATAGATCTTGGCCTTATCCTGCTAAAACTTCTACTTTATATAATAGTTAGTAAGACTTTAAATTGTATAAAAAATATTATAACTTTATTTATATAATATAGGGTTATTAAGCTTTAGATTTATTTTTTAAGGTGTCGAAGGTGGTGGTTGTTGTTGTAGTCAAAATAGGGTTCAAAAAAAGTGAAAAGCAGCTACCCTCTACTAATGAATCGCAAAAGTCAAAAATAAAGATTATGTGTAGTTAACAAGATCTAAACGGTAGGTAGATAAGTTCTGGGAGGAAAGCTCAGACCACTAAGTGATAATTAGAGTTGAAAAAATTTGCTAAGATACTAAAAAACGACACTAGTTAAAACGTGTCCAACAGCGATTGCCAGCCTATAGCTAGCAATAGGATTATAGTAGGATTGCAATAGGATTGCGATATAATGTAATAGAGGAGCGAAAGGACACGTACGTACTGCAGCGGGAGCCTGCAATACTTTATAAAGCTAAAGCTGCTACTTCTTACCTACTGCTTTTTACCTTTTAATTTATTATTAAGGTGTCAAAGGTGGTGGTTGTTGTTGTAGTCAAAATAGGATTTTCCAAAAAGTGAAAAGCAGCTACCCTCTACTAATCAGTCGCAGAAGTCAAAAAAAAAGATTGTGTGTAGTTAACGAGATTCGAAAGGTAAGTGGATAAGGTCCACGCGCTAAGCGCTCGGAGCAGAAAAGCTCAGACCACCGAGCGAAAATTAGGGTCGAAAAAATTTGCTGAAGGTACCAAAAACAACACCAATTGAAACGTGTTCAACGGCGATTGCCAGCCTATGGCTGGCAACAAGATTGTGATGGACATAGAGGAGGAGGGTAAGGACACGTTTACCTTTTAAACAGCACTGTATACAAATAATTTGCATACAATACACTGCAATAGCGTACAACCTCTGCAGCAAGCATTTCTTTATTCTAAGCTCTCTTCTAAAAAAGCATCTTTCGCTACTATTTACTTAGCACTTAATCTAGTTTAACTTAAACTGCTTATATAGACACCTAAATTTATTAAGTATCTCAAAGCTTAACTACTTAGCTAAACTTCTAAGTTTATAAATTTTTTAAACAAATTCTTTATCTGCAATATTTTTATATACGAAAAGATTGTTAAGCTTTAATTTAGCTAGTTGTAGAAGGAATATACAATCTCTAAAGTATTTGCTAATACTAACGTAGTACTTAAGATATATTGCTTTAACATTTTTTTCTTCCTGTTTGTTGTGTAAAAGCTAAGTATAAAAACTAGAATTTAGCTTAAACAGCTATTGCAAGATGTTGAATTGGCAAAAAAAAGGCAGAAATAAAGAAGTAGGCTTTTTATCGTCGCGTCTATAAGTTAGTAAGCAAGGCAATAATAGTATTACTGCTTTACTTTATCTAAAAGCGCCTAGCAGTAAAGCAACTAAAATAGGCAGAATAAGGCGTATTAAGTTAGGAGGCAATTTGCGTCTTTGTCTTGCTTTTCTTTGTTTCTGTCTAAACATGCTAGAGCGACACACTAATTACGTACTGGCCGAACAAGAGGGCGTGAGCCTAGATACTTATAGTTAGCAATAAATCTTTTTTTTACCAAAATGGTGTCTACAAAATGTGTGGTTACATTAAAAGGTTGTCTTAAAAGGCCGAAGCCAAAGCTTTAGATAAGAAAAAACATTATAGTTAACTTACCGGTAACGTACGTGTCCTTACCCTCCTCCACCTCCATCGCAATCTTGTTGCCAGCCTATGGCTGGCAATCGCCGTTGAACACGTTTCAATTAGTGTCGTTTTTTGGTACCTTCAGCAAATTTTTTGACCCTGATTTCGCTCAGTGGTCTGAGCTTTTCTGCTCTGAGCGCTTAGCGCGTGGACCTCATCCACTCACCGTTCAAATTTTGTCAACTACACACAATCTTTTTTTGACTTTTGCGACTAATTAGTAGAGGGCAGCTGCTTTTCACTTTTTTGGAAAACCCATTTTGACTACAACAACAACCACCACCTTTGATACCTTAAAAAATAAATAGTTAACTTACCTTTCTTGAAAAGAGGTTTAACAATAGAATTTTTAACCTCTTTTGAACATTCAGTATTTATAAAGGTTTTAGAATCTTTTAGTTTTCTAGTAATATATAACTTAGATCTACTACTTATCTAAAAAGCTCTCTAAACATAGATAGAGATATTACGAGCTAGATCTTAGTTAGTAAGCAAGTCATAAATAATTTAAAATCCTAGAAATATACTAGATTTTTGAAAAAATCTGTGAAATTAGATAAATTTTGTTAAACTTACTTGTGCTTATAGTAAACACTTGTTCCTTGCTAACTTGCTTATTTCTCCTTTTTTTAGACGTATTCTTGCCTAGCGCTGTGCCTACGCTGTATAGAATACTCGTCTAAAACTATAACTTTATTAGAGTTAATATTTTAAACACTTCTAAGAGTCTTTCTAGCGTATTTTTTGCAATTGAGAGCTTTTTCTTAGTAGTAGAAACAGAGTATATCTTTGCTTTTACTAAGTATTATAAGCTTCTAGTAAAAAAAGATAAACTATGTTCTTCTAGATTACGCTTATTTATTTTTTAAGACTTCTTTCTACGTCTCTATTAACTACTTGCGTAGCTCTTTTAGAGACCTTTTTAGGCAGGCGCTATTTAGGCGTAGAAAGTAGTTAAATAAGAGTTTTTCTTTTTAATATATTATAAAGTATTATAAATAGATTTGTAAATTTTTCTAGTAACGTACCTTACGGGTTAGCGGGCTATATAGGTTAGCAGGACACTTTTGCTAAGCTCTTACTAAACACTACCTATCTAAGTAATGCCTTAACAACAATACTAGATAGGACCTTCTAAGAATATGCTAGTGCATAGAGTAATACCCTACTGCCTACTAAGTTAGTGCTTAACTATCTAATTTTAAGGTATATAACATATTCTATAGATCGCGGAAAGAGGTTACTATTTATTATCTATTTACTCTACAACTTAAATTTTGTTCTGTACTATTAAATAGGCGTCTTTTTATCTTAATCATTTTTAATACTTAACTTATAAATAAATTATTATATTACTAACCTTGTTCTTGCATAATTTTATTACTAGTAATTTTCTACTTTTGTAGCAATATGTTTTTATACATTCTAATACTTATATATAATACCTTTTAGAGAATTAGGCTATATAATAAGATATTATAACTTTTAAGGCTGCTTAGTTTATTACGCCTTAGTTTAAGGTTTTTATCTATAAGCTTCTTATAAACTACAGTCTAAAAGTTATATAAAAAGAAATTAAAACCTTTAACAAAGGCCTAAAAGTTATAAGTAAACCTTTTTAGCTAACGCCTAAAGATAAAAAAGAAAACTAAAACTTTAGCTTAGTATGCGTAGCCTTTACTACAAAGGAAGAAGCCTAAAAGGCTATTAAAGGTAAACTTTATATCCTAGGGCAAAGCCTTAAAGTAGAGAAACTACAAGTTCTTAATATTTTAAAGCAATATACTAAATGCTAGGGATTTAGCTACTTAGAGGTTAGATGCTTAAAAGTAGCCTGCTAAATTTATAGCAAAACATACTATACTAGCTAATATAAGTGCAAGTCTTGTGCTAGTAATAGAAAACCTTATATTTACACTATATTTAGGTGTATTAACTGCAGTAAACTTTATACAGCTAATAACTAAGAATTTAAAATTCTACAAGCTAGGATAAATAGGACTAATTTAACTATTTAGTATAATTAAAGTCCTATAAATATATATTAATAAAAGTAGCCTTGCTACAAAAAGCGCAATTAACTTAGCTATTACAGTAAACGCTAAGATTATTACAATACAAGAGCTTTAGTTAGTAAAAGAACTATAAAAAGATACTAAGTTAATTGCCTATTAAGACTTTAAGCAAATCCTACTAACTTACTAAGGCCTACAACCTAGAACTCTATTTTATATTTAAAAGGATTTAGAAGTAGAAGTAAATCTTTATATTAGTAACAATAACAACTTCTAAGCTATTGCAATACAACTTAACACAAGAAATATCTACGTCTATAATATTTAAAATAAAAAGAGCCTAAAACAAAGGCTAAATTTAATAATAATCTAGAGACGCCTCTTAAGAAAGTCTTTAAGATTGCATTTAATTATCTTACAGAGGGGTCACAAAAATAAAAAGATATTAAAAAGTTGTTATATTTAAAGCTTTATATTTCTATTGCTAGAAAGACTAGGCTAAAAAAGGTTAGTAATTTAAAGAGCTAAGAACCTCTTCTTAAAGATAGGCTACTTAGTAAGCTACTTTAACTTCACTCGATGTGAGCCATCGGTCTTCGTGTCGAACGGGGAGAAGAACAGTCCGAGCATTGTATCGTTCGTATGCGGTACCGTGTGGTGTGAGAAATCCTGAAGGTGAGAAGCAGCAGGCAGGGAGCTTTTATGAAGTATTGCAGGCTCCCGCTGCGGTAACGTACGTGTCCTTACCTTTCTCCACCTCCACCTCCTCCACCTCCATCGCAATCTTGTTGCCAGCTATAGGCTGGCAATCGCCGTTGAACACGTTTTAATTAGTGTTGTTTTTTGGTACCTTCAGCAAATTTTTTAACCCTAATTTCGCTTAGTAGTCTAAGCTTTTCTGCTCTAAGCGCTTAGCGCGTAGACCTTATCTACTTACCGTTCAAATTTCGTCAACTACACATAATCTTTTTTTGACTTTTGCGACTGATTAGTAGAGGGCAGCTGCTTTTCACTTTTTTAGAAAACCCATTTTGACTACAACAACCACCACCACCTTTGATACCTTAAAAATAAAAAAAAGTAAGCTTCTTAGTTAGCATAATTATACTTACAAACTTGCTTAAAATAAGACAAAGAAAAATAAAAAAATAATTTTATAATTACTTTTTTTAAACATGTAAAAATTGCTAAAAATTAAATATATTAAAAAAACACTATTAGCTCTATTCTCTGTGAGAGTTTTAAAGTAATAGCATTATTAATTATTAGTTAATAGTAAAAAGCTTGTTTTTAAGTTTTTTTAAGAGAATTATTTAAAATAGCTTACTAATACTTAATACACCAGACCTTAGCTTCTTTATTAGCTAAATAACACTTTAACTATAAAAAATATAAATGTTAATTGCTTTTTATAAAAACTAACATGTTTGCAATATTATTATTTTATTATATTAAACAGTGTACTATTTTTATACTATAACACTACTTTATAGTAAACTTAATCTACTATAAAACTAAATTTAAGTTTATATTTAAAAGTTTAACAAGTTTTTGCTTAATATAAATATAATAATAATAAGTTTTTTTTTAAAGTTTTAAGGCAATATTCTCTTAAAAATTATAATAAAATAGATATCTTTTTTTAAGAAGTTTTGTAAGCTTTTAATTAAGAAATAAAAACTCTTTTATTTTATAAGGTAAAAATTTTATTTTTTAGTTCTTTTAGTAAGGTTTTTATTAAGTTTTTTTAAAACCTTAAACAAGATCTTAGTAAGACAGCCTAGTTTTAGCCTAAAAGTAGTTAAAAACGCTATTTTTTAAATTTTATGTAATAAGGAGTATTAGTAATACGTTCAGGAAACTTTTTTAGTATATTACCATATTAGGAAATAGGCTTATTTTATAATTAGAAAGAAAGAAATAAGTATTTAGAATAACAAGAATTTTAAGCTATAAGAATAATACTATTAAAGAAGTAAGTTTTTTAAAATTAAAAAAGTTAATATATAATAAGATTACTAAGCTATTACGTAATTAACCATTACGTAAGCAACCTCTATTTTGTTTACTCTTTAATTAAACTCTAAGTTAATAAGATATAGGCCTCTTAATTCTGCTTACATTATGCTTACGTAAGCTTATTTAACTAAGATTTTTATTAGCAATTTTTACACGTTTAAAAAAAAGTTATACTAGAAATAATTTTGTATTTTTTTTCCTCTTATTTTAAGCAGGATTATAGGCGCAATAGTGCTAAATAAGTAGCTTGTTAAGTAGCCTATTTTAAAGAGGAAGTTCTTAGCTTTTCAAATCACTAACCCCTTTTAGTCTAGCCCTTCTAGTTATAGAAATATGAAGCCTTCAAAATAACAACTTTTTTAATATCTTTTTTTTTATTACCCCTCTATAAGAGATTTTAATTGCTACTACCCTAGATA
Organism: Alternaria sp. 'sect. Undifilum'; assembly: GCA_024321975.1. Lineage (NCBI taxonomy): Eukaryota > Fungi > Ascomycota > Dothideomycetes > Pleosporales > Pleosporaceae > Alternaria > Alternaria sp. 'sect. Undifilum'. The sequence goes on from JAJJZI010000014.1 coordinate 37,066, forward strand.
GAGCCTACAAGAATGCAACCTAAACTAATAAGCAGAGAATTTAGTAGAGTAGGTTAACAACTAAAACTTATCTCTAGTAAATACTATATAAGTTAGTAAATTCTTTATAGCTTACATGCAAAAAAAGAGCATACTTAACTTTACTTATTTAACAAATAATATAGCTTCTAGTATTCTAGACTAGCAAGCTATCCTAGAAGTTAGATTAGACTACTACACTATCCTGTTTAGTATTGTTAACTAAAGGCAGCTACCTAGCTAGCTAAAAAATATAACACAAAAGAATAAAATTAGCTCTTGTTTAATATAACTCTACAGGAGGAAATAATTTAAGTAAAGCTAAAAGATTAATTACTAGCTCTACTACACACCTTAGACTACCTCTTAAAACAACTTCTCCTAGGCCTTAAACCCTTAGAAGAAAGACTAAATAAAATAGCAGAGAACTTTATAACAGCAATTTAACAGGCACTTTAAAAGTCTATACTTATTGTAAACTAAAAACTAAAACTAAAGCTTTAGTAGACTAGCAACTTAGATCTCCTTAAGGCTATCCTAAATAGAGTCTTTTAAGAATACAAGCAAGTAGTAAAAAGAAAAGATAACACGCTATACTTATAGAAAAAAGATTACCTCCTTGCTAAAAACAAATACCTTAGAGCTATTAAATAGGCTATGCTTAACTATTAAAAGTAGTTTCTTGAAAACAAATCGCCTAAAGAGATATTTAAAGCAATAGCTTACACAAAAAACAACCTATTAACTAGAATTCTTGCTATTAGAGGTAGAAATTCTTTTAGAGAAAAGTGTTAAAGCTTTAAAGAGAAGTTATTCCTACTACCTCCTTCTACACCTGCTCTATTACTTAAAAACTACTAAGGAAACTACAAATAGAAGTAGCTAATTTTATCTAGAGAAGAGTGTTGGAGATTAAGCTACTTAGCTGTTTCTCCACAGAATCTAGGAGCTCAAATCACACCTGGAATCTACAATTAACCTAAAATCAATTGATTACTAGAAGCTATTACGCTATTAGTATTACTTATCATCGTTATCAATTGATTGTTGTAATCAATAACGTTCAGGATTACGCAATCTACTATAGATTACGCAATCTACGATGCAAGCTATTGCGTAATACAGATCTTTCTAGAATGCAAGTTAAAGGTATATATAGACTGTAGTTTAGCAGATAGTTAGAAACCAAGAGAGTAAAAGCAAGAGAGAGATAAGACAATACAATTGCTATCCTCTACAACGCTCTCTTCCCCTAGTCTCTATTATTTTATTCTCTTATCCTTATCCTTCACCCTGCGCACCACCTCAATCTCCAACAGGTTATAAAGCTAGATCAGGCTGCCTCTGAGTCTACTACGAACAAGTAGAAGGCAGAGACCTCTACCTCTGAGTTGATAGTAGAACAAGCAGCGACTACATATCCGCAACAGGTTATAAGCCCGGAGATTGAATCCGCAACAAAGAGCTCTACACAGCTTGTTAGAAAATAAAAGCCACCTTACTAGGACTAGATAGAATTAGCTAAGAAGTCATCTTAAAGGTATACAGATACTAACCTAGCATCTTCTTTAAAGTCTATTTAGCATTGTTTAACCTAAAATACTAACTAAGATGCTAGCAAAAAGCAAAAGATGTTATCCTTAGAAATCTAAACAAACTAGACTACTTAATCTTAAAAGCATCCAGAGTTATCTCCATCTTATACTTGTTAAAAAAGGCACTAGAAAGGCTCTACTTAAAAAAATCAGGGGTTTTAGCAGAAACAACTAACCTACTCTACCCTACGTAAATAGGAGGCAGACAAAAGAAATTAGCTATTAACGCTTGACTCCTCTTCTACAACAAAATTTAACAACAGACAAAGAAGAACAGAGTTACCTTAACAGTCTTTTTAGACATTAGAGGCGCGTTTAACTATTTATCTAAGAACAAGCTTCTAGAAAATATAAGCAACTAACAGCTACCTGCCTGCTTTTTATTGTAGACAAACTCTTTCCTCTTAAAAAGGCTCTTAGAGTAATCCTTTAATAGGCAAACAGAGAAACTTTAAAAACTTAATACTAGTACACTTTAAGAGAGCTTAGCTTTTCCTATCTTATTTCTAATCTACACGAAACCGCTATTCTAATTAATCTTAGCAAACAACAATATATACTCTTTATCCTATATAAATAACATTCAAATCTTAATATTAACAATATCTATTAGGAAGAATATTAAAATATTTAAAAGAGAGGTAGCAAACCTCTTTATTTAAGCAAGAAGTTAGCTATTAAGTTTAATAGCTTAAAAATAGAATTAGCAAATTAGACAAGACCTAGAAAAGATATAAACAAACCCCTTACGCTACTTACTTAGAAAACTTTCTAGCCAAAAAGACTAGTAAGATAGCTAGGCATCTTCTTTAACAATACGCTCAAATTTAGAGACTACTGCCACATAAGGATACAACAAGCAAATTTAGCCTTTTTCCGCGTAAGCAGGCTAGCTAACATGATTAAAGGCCTCTTACCTAAAGCAATAAGGCAATTATACCTAGCGTACATTACTAGCGTAGCTAACTTCGGATGTTAGCTATTTTAGAAAGGCCAACAACACGTCCTTAATAGCAGGCAAAAACTACAAAACTAGGCCTGTAGAAAGATCCTAAAAACCTTTAGATCTTCCCCTGCAATGCCTAGTAAGGTAGAAGCTACTCTATTTCCACCTAGAGTTAGGCTAGACAACGCTATAAGAAGATACGCCTTTAGATCTACCTTACTAGATCTAAATCACCCTTTAAAAGCTGCTATTAACTACAACAGAGGAAAGCAACTCAATTAAATACAAGAATCTATTATCTTAGCCCTATTAGACAATACAGAGGAAATACAACACTACGCCTTTACGCTATAGAACACCAGAACTCCTTACAAGGTCTATATATTAAATAAGCTAAAAGACATTGTATATGAAAACTATAAGAAACTACTAGTAAACAACAACCTCTTATTAATATACTTAGATGCCTTATGTCAGAAATAATAGGTTGTTAAGACTGATAGGATAATGATAATATAGTTGATGATAATTGTATTGTATTGATAATTGGTTGTGTGTTGTTCTGTTTTTTTTATCGATTGTACCGATCTCGGATGCTCCTTTTATCCAGGTGACCCTTGGCGGCGCTAGCGCGTTTGGCGTCCTTTAGCGCCACCCCCGATCACCCTTGCAGGATTCTTCTTAACTAACCTTGCCAACCTCCTGATTAACTGCGCAGATTTTTTAGATCTAACACACCCCCTCAGCTTAACCCTACAGATTAAGCTAGAGACTTAGCTTCTGTCTCTGCTGCGAGATAGTTAATTATAGATCTAAGGCGTCGAGCCGGTTAGTTATTAATACTAGATTAGCTTCTCGTTGTAGTCGTATGCCTAGATTAATTAGTCCTATTTGTTGTAGGAATCTTGGCTATTAATTAGCTAGTATAAATTTAGTAAGTCTATTAGCAAGCATCTTGCTTAAATCTACGTAGATTACTTTAATTAACTTGTTCTAAACTTCTTGCCTAAGCTAATAATTGTAGACATTAACGTGTTGTAGCTATGTTATTAACTAAGAGATCTTTTTTAAAAATAATTAGATTGTCTGCAGGTTATCGCACTGTATAGTAATTGTTTAATTAATTATCTTAACTCGTAGCTCTGTAAACAGCATTTAAATAAATATAACTTTTTTTGCAACCTTGTAAGAGCGTAAGCAGTTTAGCTTTAGTTATTAAAGTTGTAACTGTATTTATTTACTTGCTCTCTAAGCTATTAGTTTGCTAAACATTTTAATTACGTACTTTTAGAAGCTCTTGCAATTAATTATATTATTAGCAAATAAGGCATTACTTGCAACAACTAAGTAATTATGTTTACTAAATTGCAGTGTGCGCGTCTGGGTGCAGTTAAAGTAAAAAAGTACACAATTAGCTACTAACTAATAGTTAAGTCTAAAGTTTATAAGGAATTGCGCTAAGCGTAATACTGCAAAGGCTATATTAGGTCTTGTGTTAACTGCTACAAAAACAAGTAATCTAATCTTTTGTTAGTATATGTCAATTTCCATAAGAGTCGCGTAGCTATCTTAGAGCAGCAACTTAGCTTTAATTATTCAGGTATTACTCTCAATTAAGTAGTTGCGTACTAATTAGGTAATCTTCTTAATGTATGCTAATTAGAAGATCTAAATTTTATGTTGTAATTAATCTCTAATTAACTCTATGCCTAAGAACTAATGCAGATCGTCTCCTTTTATTATATAGTACTTCTTTTTTATATCCTTAACAGCTGCTTGTGCATCTAATCTTTGCTCCTCTTTATATATTACAATAATATTGTTAACGTAGAAGAACACACAGATTTCTTAACAACTTATGCAGCATAGCTAATATAAAACAGCAGTAGATCTATAGCTTTAGAAGTAAGTAGTAAAGTCTTCTTACTAGAGTAGTAGCAATATTTAGAAGATATGCAAAGCTTTTTTCAGCTTTAAGATTAGTTTTTTCTTTGTGTATCTACGCAGCATTTTTATATATACAACTTAATTAATTTGTGTGTGTACAAAGGCGTTAGTAACATTATACTGCTTAAGCTTAAAGTTAAATTAGGCAGTAATTACAAGTGCTATTTAGAAGAATTAACCTGTAAGCGTAGCAGCATAAGTTTCTTAAGCAGTAACGTTGCGCTGTTAATTGCCTTGTACAACTAGGCGAGCTTTATACTTAATAAACTAAATTTTTTTATTAATTTTATAGGTATATACCTACATAGACTTAAGTATTCAAGTATTAGTTAGTTGTACTTCTTGCGTTAGGACTTCTAACTATAAGTCTAATTGCTTGTAGCTTAAGAAGTAATCCTCTTTAGCTTTCTTAAACAACTAGTAGAATATGTAATACTTCTTTAGTTAATATAGACTTAGCGCTAGCAGGAGCTTGCTTAAAAGAAGTATTTAGCTTTAACTTTAGCCTTTAAGTAATTAATTAACTGCTGCACTATTAAGTTTCTTATTGTTTAGTTGTTAAACTTCTCCTGCTCCTGCACCTGCTATAAACGCTAAAGCCTATAAGTCTGTCTAGTTTTTCTAGAGAGTCTTATTAATAAATATTAATTCTATATTAGCACTGCGTAGATTAGAACACTTGCTGCAGCTAGTACTTAAAAAGTAATTATACCTGGTGTTTAATAGCTGCGCAAGGGCAACGCTCTAACTCTTAATATTAAAAAGATTATCTACATGCCTAATGCTCTCTACTGTTATAAGATTAGTTAAGAGGGCTACTAGTAAAGGCGTCAGCAGTAGTAAAGAATAAGCTACTTAAACCTTTCTTCTCTACTAATTATATTAATTAAGTGTTTCTTCTTGTATAAGTCCTTTATTAAAAGACTTATTTTTTAAAAAAGTTATGTCTTTTCTTAGTTATTTGTAATTCTTAGAGGAAGTTCTACAGCCTTAATCTATGCCTTAACCTCTTTTAAGGTGCTATGCATTAGGTTATCTAGAACATCTTTTTTATTTCTAGTAAAAATTAATTCTTTGTTAAATACTACATCGCGTGTAGTAATTATCTTAGCTATAACTAGTACTTAAACACAGTAAATGTTTGTAGATTAATATTTTAATAGGTATCTAATTCATGCTTCAAGATTAAGTTGCTGTAGTTTGCGCTTGCCGCGCTTTATATTATCTGTTATTGCAAACGCCTTGCACCTGTATACTTGTAGGTAGCCTTAGTAGGGTTTGCGTAGTAAGGTAACAATTCTGTTTTTGTATGCGTTATGCGTAAAAAACTCTTAATATAGTAATCTTTATTAATTTGCGTATTAAGGTGTTTTATGATAGAAATATACTGCTAATTAAGTAATTTTAAGCTATAGTAGCTATAGCAAGTTAGCGTCTAGTTGCATTGCTTGTGCTTTATCCTTAATTACACTCCTTAAGCGTTTTGCTCGACAGTTTTGTGCTTAAGTATTAAAGGTAGAAGGCTTAAATTGCATGCTATAAGATTCTGCTTAAGAAGCCACTTCTCGTTTAACTATAATAATCTTTTTATTAGTTTTGATAACCTTTACAGAAATTATACATTTAGTCTTTATAAAGATTATACAAGACTTTAGTAACTTAATAATTATTTGCGCTGTTTAATTGTCCTTAGAGTAGTAGTCCTACATAAATCTAGTAGCTTAATCTATAATTAGTATTAAGCTTCCATCTTTTGTTAAGCTGTTAACTTTATAATTATCAAAGTTAAGTAAGATATGTTCTTTTAAAGCTTTATTAATGCTATGTAGTGTACAGCAGATTAGCCTTTTAGCTTTTACTCTTTTACAGGCGTTTTATTCTACTGTAAACACTTTAGTAATCTTTACCTTCTTAAATTGCTGTACAAGGTGCTTATGTGCACTTAGTTCTAAATAACTTATTTTTTATACTATATAAGCACTTATACGCCTTGTTTTTAATTGTATTATTACTTAACTATTTTAGAGGCTACTATTACGTAGTTATAAATTAGGTTTGCTTTAAGCACTTACTGTTTATGTAACTTAGTAAGGTTAGCAAATAAATTATTAGTAAGTAATTTTTAAAGGACTGTTAAATCATGTTTAGTGTCTTACTACAGGCCTTGTAAGCAGAGTATTTTACGCAAAACAAGATTACAGAGCAGATTAAGACAGTATGCTACGTCATTTAAGTGTAGTTAGCTTCAAGTCCTGCTACTAGCTACTGTTAAAGTAACTAATTTATATGCCTTAATTTATACTTGTAAGTTACCTGCTTATAAGAAGTCTCCTTAGAGTGCTAATTATGTTCTAGTAAATTAGATTGTATAATTAAAGACATAATATGTTAATCTAAAGTTAAGGATCTATAATTGTTGTAAAGAATACATAACATAGTTAGCTTTAAAACAATGCCTTAATACACATTTAGTTTATTTTTAAGGTATTAAAGGTGGTAGTTGTTGTTGTAGTTAAAATAGGGTTTCCAAAAAAGTAAAAAGCAGCTGCCCTCTACTAATTAGTCGCAAAAGTTAAAAAAAGATTATGTGTAGTTAACGAAATTTAAACGGTGAGTGGATAAGGTCCACGCGCTAAGCGCTTAGAGCAGAAAAGCTTAGACTACTAAGCGAAATTAGGGTAAAAAAATTTGCTAAAGGTACTAAAAAACGACACTAATTAAAACGTGTTTAACAGCGATTGCTAGCCTATAGCTAGCAACAAGATTGCGATGGAGGTGGAGAAGGTGGAGGTAGAGGAGGGTAAGGACACGTACGTTACCGCAGTAGGAGCCTGCAATACTTTATAAAGGCTCTCTACCTACTGCTTCTTACCTTTAGGATTTCCCACACTACACAGTACTACATATAAATAATATAATGCTTAGACTATTCTTCTCCCTGTTTAACACAAAGACTAATAACTTATATTAAGTAAAGTTAGACCTTACTAGGTTACTATACAAGAAGCTATAGTAGTAGATTACAAAGCCTGCGTTTACCTTTGTTAAGCGACCTCCCTAGTTAATTAAAGAGGAGCTATTAGTAGTAGCTCCTATAGTAATTAGGTAGACGTAGAGGTTAAAATCTGTTATTTCTTAACACTTTATTAATGCGTCTAGTATTATAGATGTTAAGGTTACAATAGAGGTTGTAAAAAGCTTATTTAGCGGCAAGTCTATTAAATACGTTGCGCATGTTAATAGTCTAGGTGTAGTAACAGTGTGTTATTTTACTAATCTCCTCTTACGCGAATGTAACCTTAATAGAGAGACCTTGCAGTAGCTCTATAAGGAGTAAGAGCGTGTTAAAATAGCTATTAAGTAGCTAGGACAAACTAACAAGCAGGAGGATTTTATAAGTTGCCTTTAGAGATAGGAGAGCTATGCATAGATAGTAACGCTGTTGTTGTATATTTACATCTAAGTATAGGCGCCAGAAACGCCGCGACTGCAACACCGCTAGGATAGCGACAGAGACAATAGAAGTTACAGTTAGCGGTAAATAGTTATTAGTAAATAGTTATTAGTTAAGAGAGTTAGTTAGAGGGATATTGCGTATCTTCGTTTCTATCTAAACATGCGACACACTAATTGCGTGCTAGCAATGCTAAACAAGGGGCCATGAGCCCTGATACCTGTTGTTAGCAATAAATCTTTTTTTTTTACCAAAAAGGTGTCTACAAAATGTGTGGTCACATCAAAAGGTTGTCTCAAAAGGCCGAAGCCAACATATTTAGTTAATCTTTTCAATTTGCTAACTGTATAATTAATTGTCTTACTTAATTATAGAAGTTGCTGTATGTAACTTCTTAATTGCAGGTTTCTATAATTGTAATTGCTACTTAGCGTTGCAAATTGTTTCTTGCATAGCTAGGTAATTATTAATATGTAATTAGAATTAGTTTACTTTATTATTGTAAGGTTGCTACTATGCTCGTGCGTTATACCGGTGCGCGTACCAGCAATTCTTAAGCGCGTGTTTTATATTACATGCTTTGCATTTGCTTGCAGTGTGTTAGATATTAGTTAATCTAGTATTATTAGTAGGCTTTTAGTTTTAGCAGTGTTTACGCTTCTATCTAGTGTCTTCTAATTTGTTTTTATTAAGTATTAGTAATCTAGCTCCTGCAGCTGCTCTAAAGGACGCCTTGGGTAACTTTGCTTTAAATAAGTAAAAAAGCTGTATATAATTTTAATATTTGCAGATTATATCTTTAACAGTAATTAAGGGATTCTTTAATTAATAAAATACAAATAATATTGTCTATTGTTTTAAGTGCTTAGCTATAGCTTAAGTAAAGTCCTTTTTCATATATACGTATCTAGTTAGCACTTAAGTATTCTAATAGCTTTGCCTTTAGTTGTAGCGTAATTAACTTTAGTAAGCTATATTTTCTATATAGTAATTACCTTAGGCAGCTTTATTGCAGTTTTGTACTACTCTTAGGCCTCCTTAATCTTGTCTTTGGCGTTAATGCCTACAGTAGCTATAAAGTTAGTAATTTATTAACAGTGTAATTGTCTTGCTCTACAGCAGGTTATATGTAAGTAGTTATTAACTATTTGCTGTCTCTCCTATGTTAATTTATTAAGCGCTACTTACTCTCTTATGTACTTCTAATCTTCTGCTTTGTATCAATCCAACTCTAGTTTATAAATCTCTAAGTTCTTTTTGTACAAAGCTCTCGCGTTTGTAGCTAGATTAGCGGATTAAGTAGGTATAAAAAGCAGTATAAGTGCACTGCCGCTGTAATCAGCCTAGTACGTTGCAGCGTGCGCGTTAATCGCTTGTTGCGACGCTTAATAGTCGCTTAGTTACAGCATTTAAGGCACTGTTAGCTTAGTAAGAGGTTTAATTGTAAAGTTTAGATCTATCTTCTCCTACACGCGTAGGGAGTCAGTGCGCGTCTTAATCTAGCAGATTTATTTAATCTAATTCGTGTAATTAGTAAGGATTACAGAGGAGTCTCGTAGAGGCAGTGTAGACATCTCATTAATAGCGTGCAGAGTTCTCTTGTGTTTGTTGATCCTTGTTTAGTTGAGGCAGTAAGACTCTTAATTGTCAGAAATAATAGGTTGTTAAGACTAATAGGATAATAATAATATAGTTGATAATAATTGTATTGTATTGATAATTAGTTGTGTGTTGTTCTGATTTTTTTTATCGATTGTACTGATCTCGGATGCTCCTTTTATCCAGATGACCCTTGGCGGCGCTAGCGCGTTTGGCGTCCTTTAGCGCCACCCCCGATCACCCTTGCAGGATCCTTCCTAACCAACCTCGCCGACCTCCTGATCAACTGCGCAGATTTCTCAAATCTGACACCTTAGCTATACAGGACGGCAAAGGAATCAGCGTAGGCGTTGCCTTCTATAAAGAAGCTACTCTTATCAAAGAACTGCAAGAAAATATAGGAAATAACCAGCTAGTTTACAATAGTGAACTAGAAGGTATTACCTTAGGTCTAGAGAAAGCAGTTAGCCTACTAAACAACTGCTAACACGTCAATATCTACGCAGATAATTAGGCTGCATTATTTTAAATAAAGAACACCTCAAAAAACCCTAGCCAAGATTAGCAAATGAGGTGCATTAGGGCAGCAACTTAACTAGAAGAAAAAGGCATTACTCCTACGCTACAATAGGTCCTAGGACACTAAGATATACAAAGAAATAATTAAGCAGACTCTTTAGCAAAGGAGTCTACAAAAATAAACCATTTTACTTTCAAAACAAGCCTAGCAGTTATTAGTTCTTAAATTAAATAACAAGCAAATATTGAATAGTTAAGCCTCCTAGAGAAATACAGGAAGAAAGCTACTAGCAAGAACCTAAGCACCTACTTAGCAACCTTTAAATAGAGAATAAGAGAACAGATACCTATCCCTCCTACTAGGCAAGATATATCTAGCTCTTTCTTTTAATTAAAACTAGGTTATAGCTACCTAAAGAGCTATCTATTTCAGAGAGGGAAAGTAGAATCTAGAACTTATGCAATTTTAGAGCTACATAAGACACAGCTTATATAATCCTTAAATGCCAACTATACAAGGATAGTAGAGCTATACTTCAGAACTCCTGTGCAGAGCCAATCTCTCTACAGTATCTTTTTTAAACAGAAGCAGGTATTAAGGCTACTATAGCTTTTATTCAGTAACTAGGGTTGGTACACAGACCTAGTACAAAGGAAACTCCGATAACTAGATGCAAACGCCTTTCTAGGCGACCAAGCTCTACTCACCCCTCCCCTCCCTCCTCCTCCTCCCCCTCTACCCCTACACAATAGGCTAAGAGCCTCACCTTCATTTAGATAAACTACTCCTTGTAAATAACCTAAGAAGACAACACTACATAGATAGCTGCAGGCCTCGGCCTGCACGTCTTATATAGCCCTTTAGGCTGAGAAAGGACGTTAAACTACAATAAAAAAAAGCAACAATATGTGGTAAGCAAACGAATTTGTATTAAGAAGCAACATTTATATACTAGGCTAAGCTTAGCATAAGCGGGAGGACGTAAGCTAGACAAGCAAAAAAAACTAGAACTAGAAATAAGCTTACTAATAAGCATTAGACTTATTATACTTACTACCCTGCCGGACGGCGTAACGAGCCACCCGAACACCAAAATCAGCACATTAACATAAGGTTATTAAGCCACGTACGATAGCTATAATCGCGATATTTTTTAGAGTTAAGTTCTATACACCTTGATTGATATATATAGCTATAGAAATTGCACTGGAGTTCTAATTACGCGCCCGCCGCGTGAGGTTGAGGCTAGAGGAGCTATATAAGACTTACGAGGCTGCGCACTACTTTAAGGCCTTGCAATAAGTCTCTTTTTTTAATAAGCCTTAATAGGAGCCTTAAAGCTTCTTCTCTTACTTTTTTAGGCAGTTTTTTGAGCTTGTTAGAGTTGTTATTAAGCCTTGCGAGCTACCCGTTGTGAGGCTTAATTAGCAGCCTTACAAGCCTTCTCCTCCTGCCTTATTAATTAAGCTGCTGCTCTTGCTGTACGCCTCTGTTAGACTGCCTAAAGCTTCTCCTGCTTCTGCTCCTTACGTAGGCAAGCTGCCTTAGCTTTCTAGTATTGTAGTTGCTCCTCTTCAAGCCCTTGTTGGCGCTAGTGATTACGTGCCTCCTTCAACTTTCTTAGGGACTAGAATACAGCCCTACTATAATACTCCTCCTCTGGCTCTAGCGGTAGAGCCTTGCCTCCCTTCCTACGCTGCCTTTTATTAATAATAGCTTTCTTAAGTCTTACGTTTTTACTCTTAGCTAGAACTAATCTGATTAAGAGTTAGTAGATTATTTAATTAAGTTTTAAGATCTTTCTTTAGTCTTTATTAGCAACAGTGTAATTAATTAGCTGCCTAATTTTTGTTAATTAAAGGCACTTAACACTAAAGAGTTACTATTGCTTAAGGTACTCTGTATAAGCTGCCTATTAAACCTTTTAAGTATTACTTCTAAGTTAAGAGGTAAGAGGCTAGTTGCTTTAAAAGCCTTAAGTATAGTCTTCTCCTTCAATAAAGCCTCCTACGCAGCTAAAAACAAAAAATAAAAGACTTTTTTACTTATAGAAGTAAGCCCTTAGCTCCTCTTTATAAAGCTAGCTACCTAAGCTAAGTAGGCTGACAAGAAAAGCTTAAACATAACAACGTCAAAAGGCTGTAGCGTGTAAGTTAAGTAAGAAGGATAAATCGCGAGGAGGATACAATTTTTATTATAATACTTAATATAATCTTTTGTGAGGTAAGATCTGTAGCTATTGAGAATAAGTAATTAATAAAAACGCCTAGCCTTCTTCTTTGTAGATTAATTAAATACTTATTTAAGCTAGGATAGCCCTATATTGTTGTTTGTCTATCTAGAGGGTGAGGAGAATATATATATGTGGGAGCTGAAAAGGAGCAATTGCTTGATCAGGAGGAGTGGAATGAGTGTATTGATTAACTAAGTGCCACAACAAAGTGGTCAATAACTACTTTAGAGGAATAAGACGATCTAGCCCGTATATATAGGCGCTAGCGCGATCGTCACGTGTTCAGCTTACTAGGATCACCTACTTAACAGGGGGACCCGCATGTTGCGCATGTTAATACTCTAAAACACCCCCTAGGTTAGTAAGATACTATTGATCTAAGCTGTGAGCAACTAGGCAATTATTATAAATTAAGGTCGTTAATTAAGAGGTCCCTCTGTAATTATAGCTTTTTTTCTGCCTAATCTTCTGTTATTGTAGTAATATTGCTTGTTGATATTTTAACTAATCCTAGCAGTCCTAATATTAAAACATTAGATAAACCCTATATATTACGTAATTAGTTAGTGCGCAGCCTCTACAACAATATTAATTGCGTTTACTACCCCTCTAAAACTTTTGTCCTTAGCTTTACTCTAATATTAATTACTAAGCTTTTTAGGACTATCTTAACTACTATTACTAACATAGTAAGCAGGGTTACTCTATTATTTTCTTACTAATTAGCTGCTAATCTTGTGTAGTCTACTACTAGTAATAATAAGCATGAGCGTTAATTAGAAAGCTACTGTTATAAGCGTAAGAATTGCTTAAGTAGCAGTTGTTAGCAACGTAAGAACAGTGCTAAGCATAAGCGTTACACGCGTGAAAGCCTATTTAGTAATAAAATCCAATAAGCAGCTAATCTTTAAAATAATAAAAATTAGTTGCTGCTACTATTTAATCTGTACGCTTATTGCAAGACATCTAGTAGCTCTACTTAGAAGCTAATTACCTTACCTACTAAATTAAGTCTACTATTAAGTCCTCGCTTAAATTTTAATCTACATAAAAGTCTAACTAAGCAATTAAGCTAGCGCAAGGGCAAGGCTCCTTAAGAGCTAATACAAAAGTCTTAGTAGCATACTATTTAAGCAGTATTCTGCAATTAGTAATAAAACGACAGTGATAGCCTATAAACGCCTATTAAGCTGTCTACTAGGCGCAACGCGCCCCCCTTAACCTAGAAAAAGGCGCCTAATAGCTTTTTAAAGATTGCTGCTAATCTATTACACTCTTGCGTTCTACCTTATAAGCGCTATATAAAAAAGATACTAGATAGTTTTTACGCTAAAAACTGCTTTAATTATATTTAGACTAGCAGTTAGAGAAGCTTACGCTATAGTAGTTGCTTATTGCATACCTGCTACACAGTTAATATTAATCTTGCCAATTAATTTATAGCTATGTATTAGGATAAAGTAGTAAGTCTCTAGTCTTTAAGCTTCTTGCTTAGCTTACTAACTAGTTTTTTAGAGATAGAATAATAATAAGATATACTAAGCTGCAAAAGCTTAATTGCTTAAAGACATTATTACTTGCCGCAAAGAGATTAATAGCGGCGTTACGTCTACTAGAAAGCCTTCTGTATAGAAGCCTCCTGTTTATAATTATTACGCTTAACTCCTGCTGCCTGCTCCTATAAACATATGTAATCTAAGATATAATGCTAAGGATTAATTTTGTTGTACATAACTTAGCTAACCTAATTAGTAACCTGCTTAATAGCCGCAACAATTAGCTTATTATCTGCAGCAGTAGCAGCAACAACAGCAACAACAATATAAGTAGCTTTAACAATAATAACCTTTCTAGCAATTATCTCTTTAAGAACAGCATGCTTAAGGAATACTTCTCTTGCCTGTTCTGTACAATCGCCCTTGAGTTTGCCGTCCTAATCGCTATACAACTTATATATATAGGCGTAATTATTACGTAGAGGTGTGTTAACGATTATCTTACAACTCTATGTATAGAAGTGATAGGTTAGATTCTTACTATTATGCTACTTACCTCTAGACTCTTGCTGCTTAAGCTAAGCATAATCTAATAATAGAGTTAAGCGATTGCAAAGATTCTAATGCTTAATAGTAATTTTAGTTTTGTTCTTTTAGTTTTCCTACTCGTCTAGCTTACGTTCTCCCGCTCTTTCTAAGCAATTAAGAGGAGACTTAGCCTAGTATATAGATGTTGCTGCTTAATACAAATCCTTTTACTTATTAGTTATTATTGCTCTTAATTAAGTGCTTAACTTACTAAAAGTTAAGTAACTACTTAAACTTCTTAAACTGTTGTTAAGTAAGCAACTTATTTAGTCTATTAGCTAGCATAATTACTGTTTTTAGGTACTTAACCTAAAATAATTCTTTAGCATATTCCTGCTACAGCTATATATTTTGTATATCTACATGCCTTAATTAAGTGCTAATCTACTTATTCTTCTTAACTACAAGCTTAATTGTTTGTTAATTATTACACTAAACTATCTAGACGTCTCCTAGATTAAGAGACAGCTTACAAAAGAAGCGCTTAAGGGCTATAGCCTCCTTAGTAGTGTGCTTAAGGGCGAGCAGCTCAGCCTTAGTAGTTAATGTAGTAACTATAGTCTACTAAGCTACCTTCTAAACTATTAGACTACTATATAGGATAGCTATATAACTATAAGATAATTAATAAGTTTCCTAATTATTTGTAAAGAAAGCATCCCCTGCAATTGTTAGGTCTAGGCTATTATAGTTCCTATATTAGATCGCGTCTTATCTTGTCTCATAGAGGTACATAATTGCTTGTTTAACAGCTTTTATATACTAATTACTAGGGTTTGTAAGGAAGTGTAAGAGCTTTAAGATTAAGTAAACAACATCTAGTCGCAGCATAATAGCTATATATAGCACTAATCTAACCTTTTTTTAGTAGGCCTTAATCTCTTGCTTAGTTACTTTACTAGTGTTCTTAATTAGCTCTTCTAATAGTAATAGAGTCTTAGGAAAGCTACTATCCTCTAGCTTAAACTTCTTCGCGATCTTATTAATGTACGTATTATATACAAGCGTGATTATTTACTTCTTATAATCTCTAATTACTTTAATACTAAGGAACTATTTAACTAATCCTTGTTCTTATATCTTATACTTGTCTATAATCTTTAACTAAAGATTTATTACTCTCTACTTATAATCTTTTGCAAAGAGCAGTAGGATATTATTTATATAAAACAAAAATAGAATCCTCTTATCTTAATCAAAGAATAGGTAGGGCTCCTCTAGTAAGGCAATTAGTCTAATCTCTTTTAGTAATCCTAAGAACTCCTTATACTATAATAGTAGTAAGTCTTGTAATTTATAAAGTATACAGTTAAGCTGTACACACTTTCTAGGCTTCTTAAAGCTATCTAGCATCTTATAAATAACTAGGATGTCTGCTGTAATTAATATATTAAGGAATACTCCTATGACATTATATTGCTTAATCTCTAGATTATTCTTAGTAGCAATAGCTATTACTACTTAGAAGGACTTAGCTACTAATGTAGCAGCGTATGTTAAGTTAATTAAGTCTTTCTCCTAAAGATTACTTCTTACAATAATCTACGCCTTGTATTTAAGAAAGAAGCTATCTTAATTAAACTTATAAGTCTAAACCTACTTTATAAGTATTAGGCGATTATTTGCTTCTTCTCTTAATATCTTAGTCTAAGTTCTATTCTTACTTAACTAATTAATCTCTTTCCTACAGGCATCCTTAAACAAGGCCTTTATAAGATACTAAAGCAGCTGCTTTTATAATTTTAGTAGTTTAAGTAGATTATTGCAATACTATTAAGTATTTCTACTTAGCTTATGCTTAGTAAGCAAAACTACTATAACTATGTAATTAAGAGTCTTATAGTTTACTTAGTCTTCTTAGGTTGCTTACAAACCTAGCAGGTAAGTATTACAAAAATTATTTTATAATAAATCTTTATAATCTGTAATTAATGCATTAATACTACTTATGCTTCTACTTCCTAGTTAATTGTTAAGATCTTAGGTTACGTCCTTACGCTTACGCCTGCTACCTAGCTTGCGCAGTAAAAGATAATAATTTATAAGCTAATCTAGACTTTTGTTTACAATCCTAGCACTACGTCTTGTAAGTAGAGGTTAAGCTTATAATTGCTTACCCTGTCTGCTATTTAAGGCCTAAGATCTTAAATCTTAAGATAATTTACGCCCCGCTATCTTACTTACCTAAGCAAGTGTTTTATTATAACAAGCTAACGCGTTAGAGTCTTTAGGCACAGACTGTAAGACTAGTAATAAGTTATTAAGCTTATTTAAAAGAGGCTCCCTACTTCTAAGTATTAATAGATTAGCTCTTTTTAGCATACGTACTACTATTTAACTATTAATAACCTTGCAATTAATTACGTTGTTGCTCCTTAAGGTCTCTAGTTTAGGAGTTAGTTCTAGGGTAGTAAGACTAGTATTTTGCTACTAATCTAAGTAAGTTCCTAATAATGCACTAGCCTTGTGTTCTATTAACTTAGCGTCTTTTAATCTACTCTTGTCTTTAGTAGGCAGGCCTTCCTTACTACTTAAGATAGTAGATTAGTTACCTCTAAGGTCTTTAGTAGTTAGCTGCGTATCTTAATTCGCCCTTTTTTAAACAGGCAAGAGGTCTAAATTCTCTCCTAAATTGACTAGTTTACTATTATAAAGGATTTCTACAATTTTAATTATTTAATTCTTTAGCAGCTCTTCCTTGCAATCTCCTTTATAAAATTAACGTTTATTAAAGGTTATATTACAGGTACTAATTACCTAATTAAGTATTAGTACTTATATGTAGTATATGTTAGAGGCTTAATAACTAACTAAATAACTAATATAGCTGCAAGGATTAACCTTAAATCCTTAATAATTACGCCTAGCTGCTTTCTCCTTGTTTAAAGGATAAGCTCAGCAGCTATAGGTATAAATTCTACTCTAGTTCAGGCGTAGATTAGCAGTCTAGTGTCTAATCTTAGGTAGTTAATAATATTAGAAATATTTCCTAAACTATTCTTTAAGCACCTAGTTAGGAGATAAGTAGCTATAGATCTTAGTAGGGCTTATTCTATGTAGGTAAGCCGCCGCATCTATAATTACTAGCTAAAGCTTAGCTAGTAGATTAGCGCTTATGCGTATCTTAATAGCCTTTGTAATTAGCTCTTAACTAGCTCTCTCTGCTAAGCTATTAGGCTTATACGTATATAGCAGTAGCGTCTTAATTACAATTATTTTCTCTATAGCCTATTCCTTATATCTTAATTGCCCTCTCTAAGGCAATGTAGCAGTATTGTTTTTCTAATAGATTTTTACAATTTTCTACTAATATTTCCTCTTAATCCTTACAGCAAAGCCTTTAATTATAGGTATAATATTATTTAGTGTTTTTAACTAGATATTATAATTATACAGCTTGCCTAAGTAGTCTTCTTTAATAATTAGTGCCTATTTCTTAAGCAGCTAACTAGTTAGGAAATTAAACAGATCTTACAAGATCCTATAAAAAGGTTGTAGTAATCTCTTTCTTAGTTGCTATAAGATTACTTGTAAGGCATAAGCTGTTGCGTAGTATTTATATTCTAATAGCTTCTTGCTAGTAATCTTAATATTCTATACTAAGCAAACTAAGGCTTTAATAGCTTGTTATCCTAGATGTCCTAATTATTAATGCTATAGGTCCTTATTACTAGTACGTAACTAAGGTTTCCTTAATCGCGCTATAGCGTTCACAAGCAGTAGTTTAGTAGGGTAACAAGTAAGTTACTTATATTTAATAAACAAGAGATTAAAGTAACACTTAAAGTTAATTAAGATAAAGTTTTTTATAATTATTCTAAATTACAAGGTGTAATTATATCCTAAGTACTAAATGCCTACCTGCTTAAGCCGTGTTTCTAATATAATATTAATATAGAAACCTAGAACAACCTTAACGTTAGTAAGTAGAAGTTTAGCTATCTTAGGGCTAGCCTTGCTATGCAGGACGTTCTTAAGCAGCCTGTTTCTTATACTAGCAACTAGTATAATTTAAGTGCCCGCCTTAACAGTCTTGTCCTTAGCGTATTTGCTAAAGGTGCCTAGTACTATGTAATCTATAGTATTAACTAGGTAGACTACTAATCTACTATCTATAATTGTGTAGAGAGATAGGGCATAAGAGGTAAAGGCTACGCTAAATATATTTAGTCTAATTTCCTTAATAAAGTCGTTTAGGTTAATTAATGCTAAAACTAATAAGCTAGGGTAGAATCTACTTAACTTATTAGTAGCTAATCTGCTAGTGCCAGCCTTCTAGCTTTCCTTCTTAATTTAGGTGCTTAAAGTTGCCTATTTATTACTATTCTATTGCTTAAGGAGCTTCTTTTTATTATCATCTAACAGCTTAATTAGTATACTGCTAGGAGGGTTTAATTTAGTAACTGTAGTTTAAAGTTAATAGCAGTTACACAGTGTCTAGAAGTGCTTATTTATAGGCCCTTTACTAGCCTTATAAGGGTAAAAGTGTAATTACTTACTACTCTTATTTAACTTATTAGCGCTTGTAGATTATTAAGCTACTCTTAATTTAGATCTAGTTTAGAATACTGCGTGTCTTTTTCCTTTTAAAGAGGTAATTAACTAATCCTGTAACAAAACACAAAAAATCTTTCCTAGATTATTAAGAATTAAATAAGCGCTACTAAGCGCTATTGCTTATGCTAGCTTATTACGCTTCTTACGCAACTAGTCTAGTACAATCTTAGTGCCTAAGGCGTTTAAAAAATTAGTAATCACTAACAGCCTAATAACTATAAAGAGCGAGTAGATTGTCGCTTATCAATACAGTAGCTGCCACTTAGTAAACTATTGCTTAGGGCCTATTTTTCCCTAGTAAGCCTTATTAAAGTGTAATCTATACTGCGCCCTAATTAAATACTAAGTATTCTAATCTGTAGGTGCAAGATCCTCCTTTAAGATCTTTACTAAGGCTTAAAGGCTAGTAAGGTTTTAAGTAATTATACATATTAAGGTGTTTAAAAGCAAGTCTAGATAGACAATCTTGCTAATCTAGTCCTTAATATTAGTAATTTTAGCAACTTTTCTTGTCTATTAAGTAGCTTATACCTTATATCTATTAACTAGCTTATTATAATTATCTTTCTTATACTTAGTATTAAGTAAATAAGCCTTATATTTGTGTTAAGCAATCTTATAGTCCTCTTGTATTTAAGCGCTAGCGCTAGGTAATAGAGCAACTAGCTGCTTAATATCCTTAGGCAGTTCTAAATACTGTAGCTCCTAGTGATCTATTAAGGGTACGTCTAGGAGATTAAGATTAACCTAATCCTAGATACCTTTCTCTAAGTAGTGTAGCCTTAATAGAGCAAACTAAGTTAGCTAGTCTAATTAAGCCTTAAGGATTACCCCTAAGGCGATAAGTAGTGTATTAGTAAAGTCTATCTTAAGATAAGATGCTTCGTGTAGGATTCCAACGTAGTTTATTATTAAGGTAACGACAAATTAATTAGTTAGTTAGTAGGTAGCTAGGTAGCTTATATTAGAAAGAGGTTAATTATATAATTAATAAGAGAGGTACAGCAGCAGTAGCAATCTGCTAGCTATACTGTAGGAGAATAAAAGAGAGTAAAATGCTAATTAAACAGTTAACCTTACAGCTTGCTAATTGCGCAGTAGGAATTAAAACTATAATTTAGTAGCCAGGCTTATAACTGTAGGAGCTAAAAAAGAGCAATTACTTAATTAGGAGGAGTAGAATAAGTATATTAATCAACTAAGTGCCACAACAAAGTGGTTAACAACTACTTTAGAGGAATAAGATAATCTAGCCCGTATATATAGGCGCTAGCGCGATCGTCACGTGTTCAGCTTACCAGGATCACCTGCTTAACAGGGTGACCCGCATGTTGCGCATGTCAATACTCCAACAATATACTTAATTGTTGTTAGGCCTTAGAGCCTGCAGCTAAGTGTCCTGTATTAAGCTAGAGGCTGATTAATAGATGAGAGCTAGCTTAAGGTGAGATCTATCAGCGCATATGCAGGCTAGCAGCGTTATCTACTCTTGTAAGCTATTCTAGATATAAGCCTTAATCTTCCCCTCCTTATATAGTCTTTTACTAAACACTCGTTTTAAGCGTGTGAGAATACCTGGCATAATGCCTTTCTTAACTATATTGTATATATTGCGAGCCTTAACGTTGTATTTGCTCATTTTATCTTGCAGGGGGCTGAAATAGAGAGTATATTTTAATAGAGAATTAGCCTAGTGACGCGCGCAATTAATTCCAGTTGCCTAGCGTGAGATGAGATCGACCTTGTAGCGCGCGATAAAGCGATCAACCTAGTGTACGCCAAGCTCCTTTTTAGCTACTTCTAAGGCAAAACGTTATATTATAGGCTGTAAGGGAGGCAGGCCTTGCCTTGTGAGGCGCTTAATATAGCGTAGAAGCTCCTGCTCTTGCTGTGGGTGGAGGGCTTGCTAGTTTTAAGCCTTAATGCCGCGTAAGCTTGCAACACGCTGGTGTCTCTGCGCGAGCGTTATACGGTTACAGTGATACTCTGCTGCAATTTTACAATAGCTAAATTGTTCTCCTAGTTCTAGCGATTCTATTGCTGCAATCGCAGCCTTAATTGAGCTTATATTAACAGAGATATCGCGTGTTGAAGTTTGGTTGATGTTTTAGTGGGGTGGCTCGTTACGCTGTCCGGCTCGTTACCGAGGCTCACCACTCAACGCGCACCACCACCCAACGCGCGGCTAGCCAAATAACACCTCAACTTCAACACGCGATAACTTTACTAAAATAAATAGAATTAAGGCTGCACTTGCAGCTATAGATGCCCTAGCACCTAGAGAAAATATTAATTATACTTAGATCTCAAAAGAATATGGTGTTGTGCGATCTACTCTCACCTGAAGACACTAAGGTAGATCTACCTCGCGCAGCCTTGAGGCTCAACACCGACAAGCTATCCACCTATAACAGGAGGAGGAGCTCCTACAATATATTAAACAGCTTACTATACGAGGCTTTCTACCTACTTAAGCTATAATTAGGAATTTCGCCTTATAGATTGCTTAAAGAGAGCTTAGAGTTAACTAGGTTAATTACATTGTCTATAAGCACCCTAACAAGCTTATTTTAAAACAGACAACAGGAATTAATAATAGTTACTACAAAGCTAATTTAAAGAGGAAGTATAGCGTCTACTTTACTCTCTTACATAATAAAATTAAGTAGTATTACGTTAAGCCTTGTTACACATATAATATAGATAAGAAGGGCTTCCTCTTTAGTATCCTAGGTAGATTAAAGAAGATCTTTAATAGGCCCTTGTATAAGGAGGGAAAGAGAAAAAGTAATATTTAAGATAGATTTTAAGAGTAGATAATACTGCTAGCCTGTATCTCTGCTAATAAATATTACCTTAAGCCTACTCTTATCAACTAGTTAACCTTAGGATTAATACAGGACTCCTAGCTTTAGGGCTTTAATTCTAATTTTTATTAAGCTTAGATATCTTCTTTACTTTTAAGCTAAATAAATAATAAGATAGGCCTTATATAGATTAAATAAGTTTTTAATTATAAAACTAAGGCAAAGGCTTAATTAAACTATTAATTACTTATCTTTAATAGCTATAGATCTTACCTTATAATAAATCTTATTAACTATTGTAATTAGAATAAGATCCTCCTTGTAGTATATCCTTCTTACTTAACTTATACGCTACAGCTTCTAGACGTTAGCCTATTTAAGCCTCTCTCCTCTACCTATTAGGCTAAGATATCTTCTTTTATAGCTAGGAGCTAAGGTCTTATTTCTATAAGTAAGAGAGACTTCTTTCTCTTCTTTTATTAAGCTTAGCAAGCCTTCTTTAAGAAAGAGACTATTTTAAAAGCTTTTAAAGCTATAGGCTTCTTACTCTTTAATTTAAATAAAATCTTCTATTACTTCTCTTTACCTAATTTCTTAAGTAATAGCAACTTTTTAGCTTTTAGCGTATTTAATCAGAGGAGGATAGAGCGTCTGCTACGTTGTGTAGTAGCTAATTAAAGTAATAAGCAGGTTAAAAGGCTAAGCTAAGTTATTTATATAAGCTCTACTTAGAATAGCTTTCTTAAGGATAAAGTAATAAAGCTAAGAGAGGTTCTAGTTAATAAAAGAGCGCATAGAAAGTAAGGCAAGCCTCTCCTCCTCTAGGAGCCTAAAGAGTATTATAGTAGAGCTATATTCTAGTTTTTAAACAAGGTAAAGGAGGCTTGCAATTGTTAGCTCCTCTAAGAGTAGTAAGAAGAGTAGTAACAATACTAAAAAGCTAAGGTAAGCAGGTATTATAAGGAGCTAAGAGGTAAGAAGGCTAGATAGAATTAGCTTAGGTGTAAGGCAAAGGCTAAGGCTAGGAGACTAAGAGAGGTGCTAAGGGCTAATTAGGCTGCTAAGTAAGCTACGCGGCAGGCTGCTTGTAAGGCTACACAACAACTTAAAAAGGCTATTAAAACTTCTTAAAGGAGTAATTAGAAGGGCCTTAAAGCTTCTACAAGCTTTACTTAAAAAAAGGCCTATTGTAAGGCGTATAGGTGTTGAGCAGCCTCAACAGCCACCATCAGCCTCACCAGCCTATATTGGCCGCTACGGCCGAGCGATTAGGACACCTACTCGATATTTATAGCTATATAGATCGATTAAGGCCTATAGATCTTACTACCTAAAAAATCGTGATAGTAGCTATTGTGTAAGGCTCTACAGCCTCAAGTTTAGTAGTAGTTTTAGTGTTCAAACCGCGCGTTGGGTGGTGGTGCGCGTTGAGTGGTGAGCCTCGGTACCGAGGTGGACGGCGTAAGGCGCATGACTGCGTAACGCGCACCTTTTGCCATAGTAATCTCTAATATTTTCTAATATTAAAATAGCAATAACTTCTTTGAATACTAACTATTTTTAAAAATTCTTGAAGATTGAGAGTCTGGAAACTCAGCTCTATGACTCTAGAATTTTACTTTAGTTTTATATAGCTTGGTTTTAGAGATATTAGATCTCTATACAAATATAAGCTTTTTAATCAAGCTATATTAAACTAAAGTAAAATTCTAAGTTTATAGAGCAAAGCTTTCAAATACCAAAAGTGAAAGAATTTTTAAAGAAAGTCAACATTTTAGAAAGTTATATTAATAACAAGATTTTTTTAGAGTGTGATTTTAGAATTTCTATTATATCTTCTTAAGTATAATACTTTTAAGTACTATTACTTACATTTAAGACTATAAGTAAGAAACAGAAACTTTTAGCCTATTTAGAATTTTTAAAATCTTTATAAATAAAAAGTTTATATTTGTATAGAGAGCTAATATCTCTAAAACTAAACTATATTAAACTAGAGTAAAATTCTAGAGTTATAGATCTAGGTTTCTAGATTTTAAATCTTTAAATATCTTTAAAAAAGGTTGGTATTTAAGGAAGTTATTGCTATTTTAATATTAAAAAATATTAGAGATTACTATAGCAAAAGGTGCGAGTTACGCCGTCATGCGCGTTACGCCGTCTACCTTGGTACCGTGTCTGTGCGCGTTTTGCGCATGGTCGAGTTTTGCGCACCCCAACAACATGAAGATTTTAGACAAATAAGGCTATAAAGCTACTACTAATAGCTAGTATCGCAAGATTTTGTAGAGTTGTAGTATATATAGTATTGCAATCAATTTTTACTACTTATATTTGCTTAGTAAGGTGACGTTGCGCCCGTGGCTGGTGGTGCGCGCTTAGGCAGCTAGTGCAGCTACCTTAGTTTCAACATAAGATAAATTAATAACAACACGTTTTTAATGCTTCTGCTTTTAAGTAGAGGCTTGTAAGGCCTTACGCTTATCTTTTTAGGACAGTTGTATAGCTTTTTAAGCGTTGCAAGCTAATTTCTAATGCTCTTTTTTAGCCTTCTTTTTAGCCTTCTTTTTCTACCTTACCTCCTTAAGCCTCTCCCTCTTAACACGCCTCTCTTTAGCTTGTTAAGCCTTATATAATTAAGCCTACTCTGTTAAGTAAGACCTCCTAGCTTTTTAAAGTTGTAGTATTTATTGTTTATATTATTAAACTACCTCGTTGTCCTAAGCCTAACAGACCTTCCTAGGCGACTAGAAAACAGCACTACTGTAGTACTCCTAAATATTGTTAAGTTAGAGAGTATAGCTATTCTTTTAGTGTCTCTTGTTAACTAAAAGAGCCTCTTTTAAGCCTTAAATTTCTCTACAAAGGATACTATTTTAAGCTAAGATGTAGTAGAGGCTTTAACAAATCTTTTTTACCTCCTTAGTGCCCTAATCTTGCACTAAACAGCGTATAAGAGTCTCTATTCTAAGCTAATTATCTCTACTAAGTATAGAAGCTAAAAGTTTATTTAAACTAAGTTAGAGGCCTTCTTGCAGAATCTTTAAAAGATAACTTTAAGATTAGGTAGTTTAACAACATAAATAATAACTACTACAACTTTTAAAAGCTAAGAAGTCTTACTTAAAGAGGCAAGCTTAATTATATAAGCTTTGACAAGCTAAGGAGAGGCGTGTTAAGAGAGAGAAGCTTAAGGAGGTAAGGGAGAAAGAGAAGGCTAAAAAGGCAGCTAAAAAGAAGCGTTAAAAATTAGCTCGCGACGCTTAAAAGGCTATATAACAGTCCTAAAAGGGTAAGCGCAAAGCCTTAAAAGCCTTTACTTTAAAGTAGAAGCTTTAGAAACGTGTAGTTGTTGATTTATCTTATGTTAATGCTGAGGTAGCTGCACTAGCTGGCCTAGCGCGCACCACCCGCCGCGGGCGCAACGTTACCTTACTAAGCAAATATAAGTAGTACAAATTGGTTGCAAGGCTCTATTTAGTATTACTTTATAAAAACTTGCGATACTAGCTATTAGTGGTGGCTCTACAGCCTTATTTTTCTATAATCTTCATGTTGTTGGGGTGCGCAAAACTCGACCATGCGCAAAACGCGCACAGACACGATAGCGGGTGGTCTAAGTTAAGATAGCTAGTGCAGCCACCTAAGTTTGTATATAAGATGAATTAACAACAACACGTTTCTAATGCTTCTGCTTTTAAAAAATGCCTTGTAAGGCTTTGCGCTTACTTTTTTAGGATAGTTGTATAGCTTTTTTAGCCTTGCGAGCTGCTTTTTAACGCTCCATTTTAGCCTACATTTTAGCCCGCTCCTTCTCCCTCACCTCCTTACGTCTCTCTCTTAACACGCCTCTCTTAGGCTATTTAAAGCTTGTATAAATAAGCTTGCCTCTTTAACTTAGATTTCTTAGCTTTTTAGAGTTGTAATTGCTGTTGTTGCTGTTGTTGTTCTATCTTATCCTCCTTAGCTTGGCGAATCTTCTTAGGTAACTAGAAGATAGCTTTACTATAGTATTCTTCAGAGTTATTAAGTTAAAGCGTGTAGCTCTTTTTTTAGTGTTTCTTCTTAACCTTTAGAACCCCCCTTAAGCTTTAGATTTCTTCTTTAAGTATACTGTTTTAAGCTGAAAGGTAATTGAGACTTTAACAAAGTTTTTTAACCTTTAGATTATTAAACTCCTTTACTTTTTAACGTATAATAGACTTAATTTTAAGCTAATTATCTCTACTAAAGATAAAAGAAGAGCTTTTATTTAAATTAGAAGCCTCAGAGTCCTTCTGCTAGAATTTTTGGAGTATAACCTTAGAATTTAATAGTAACATGCTAGTTGCCTTAAAGGAGCTTATAATTGTTTCCTTTTTAAAAGCTGTACACTAAGCCTTCTAAAAAAGCTTAAAGAAGTTACCCTTTGCTAAAAGAAGAATTTTATAGCTCTAATAGAGGAAATTTAATAACTTCTTTAAGTAAGCTGACGCTAAAAGCCTAAACATCTTAACATCAAGAGGCTAAAGCTTATAAGTTAAATATGGATGATATACTGCAACTAGGATCTTATAGTTGTCGCAATAATTAAGAAAATTTATAGTTATATAGGATAAATAGCTATTGACAAAGAGTAATTAGTACCTAGTTAAGCATAACGTGCAGTCTCTCTCTTAAAGACCTCTTTAAGCCAAGCTAGGCCTATATTGTTGTTAGTCTATCCTAAGGGTAATAAGGTAATAAAGACTTAGTGCTTATTTAGATAAATTGCCTCTACCTAGGCTAATTAGAGGGCTCTAGCGGTTGACTGAAAAATGAGGGATAAAGAAAGAGGTGTACTATTCGCATAAATACAGGCTAAAACTGTAATCTACTCTCTAGAGCTATTATATAGGCTTAAAATAACTCTTCTTCTTTTATATTGCCGCTTACTAAAGACTCTCTTTAATCTTCTAAGTACACTAAGTAAAAAGCCCTTTTTATTTATATTAAAGATGTAAGAAAGCTAGATATGATATTCTTTTATCTTATTGTGTAACAGCTTAAAGTACAATTTATACTTAGTTAGTAAATTAGCTTTGTAACGATTGCGATCTACCGAGGCTCACCACTCAACGCGCACCACCACCCAACGCGCGGCCGAACACCAAAACAGCTATATGAAGATGAGGCTATACAGCCCTATATAAAAGCTATTATCACGATTTTTTTATGTGGTGAGATCTATAGGCCTTGATTGATCTATATAGCTATAGATATCGAGTAGGTGTCCTAATCGCTCGGCCGTGGCGGCCGATATAGGCTGGTGAGGCTAATAGTGGCTATTGAGGCTGCTCAACACCTATACGCCTCACGATAGGCCTCTTTTTTTAAGTAGAGCTTGTAGAAGCCTTAAGGCCCTTCTAATTACCTCTTTAGGAAGTTTTGATAGCCTTTTTAAGTTGTTGTATAGCCTTACGAGCAGCCTGCTGCGCAGCTCGCTTAGCAGCCTAATCAGCCCTTAGCACCTCTTTTAGTCTCTTAGCCTCAGCCTTTTTTTTATTGTAGTTTAACGTCCCTTCTCAGCCTAAAGGGCTATATAAGACGTGCAGGCCGAGGCCTGCAGGTATCTATGTGGTTTTTCTATTTTCTGAGTGATTTACAAGGGGTGGTTTATCTGAATGAAAGTGAGGCTCTTAGCCTATAGTGGAAGGTCGAGAAGGGGGAGGAGGAGGAGGGGGAGTAGAGGGGAGGGGTGCTTAGAGCTTGGTCGTCTAGCTAGGCGATTGCATCTAGTTATCGGAGTTTCCTTTGTACTAGGCCTGCGTACCAACCCTAGTTTCTTAAATAAAGGCTAAAGTAGCCTTAATACCTACTTCTATTTAAAAAAGATATTGTAGAGAGATTAGCTCTATACATAAGTTCTAAAGTCTAGCTCTACTATCCTTGTATAGTTAGCACCTAAGGATTATATAAGCTGTGTCTTGTGTAGCTCTAGAATTGCATAGGCAAGTTTTAGATTCTACTTTTCCTCTCTTAAATAGATAGCTCTTTAGGTAGCTATAATCTAGTTTTAATTGAAAGAAAGAGCTAGATATATCTCTCCTAGTAAAGGGGATAAGTATCTGTTTCCTTATTTTCTATTTAAAGGTTGCTAAGTAGGTGCTTAGGTTCTTAGTAGTAGCTTTTTTCTTATAATTCTCTAGGAGGCTTAACTAATCAACATTCGCTAGTTATTTAATCTAAGAACTAATAACTGCTAGGCTTGTCTTATTTGTTAAGGGGTTAATTTCTATAGCCTTTTTTGCTAGGGAGTCTACTTAATTGTTTCTTAGTATTTCTTAGTGTCCTAGTACCTAATGTAGCGTAGTGGTAATGCCTTTTCTTTCTAGTTAAGTTGCTGCCCTAATACACCTAATTTGCCTCTCTTAGCTAGGGTTGTTTAAGGTGTTTTTTAATTAAAATAGAGTAGCCTAATTATCTGTATAAATATTAACGTTTTAGCAGTTGTTTAATAGGCTAACTGCTATCTCTAGACCTAAGATAATACTCTCTAGTTTACTATTATAAACTAGCTAGTTATTTCCTATATTTTCTTATTGTTCTTTAATAAGAGTAGCTCTTTTATAGAAGGCAACACCTACGCTAATTCCTTTGCCGTCTCTTATAGCTAAGGCATTTAAGTATATTAATAGAAGGTTGTTGTCTGCTAGTAGTCTCTTATAGCTTTTAGCTTTAATATCTTTTAGTATATTTAAAATATAGACCTTGTAGGAAGTCCTAGCATTCTATAGTGTAAAGGCGTAGTGTTGTATTTCCTTTGTATTATCTGAAGAGGCCTAAGGTAATAAATTCTTAAATTTAATTAAGTTGCTCTCCTCTGTTATTGTTAATAGCAGCTTTTAGAGGGTGATTTAGGTCTAGTAAAGTAAATCTAAAGGCGTATCTTCTTATAGTGTTGTCTAGCCTAACTCTAGGTAAAAATAGAGCAGCTTCTACTTTACTAGGCATTACAGGGGAAGATCTAAAAGTTCCTAAGATCTTTCTACAGGCCTAGTTTTGTAGTTTTTGCCTACTATTAAGGACGTGTTGTTAGCCTTTCTAAAATAGCTAACATCTGTAATTAGCTACACTAGTAATACACGCTAAGTATAATTGCCTTATTGCCCTTAGTAAAAGGCCTTTATTAATATTAGCTAGCCTGCTTAGGCAGAAAAAAGCTTAGTTTGCTTGTTGTATCTTTATGTGGTAGTGTTCTCTAAATTTAAGAGTGTTGTTAAAGAAGATGCCTAGCTATCTAACTAGTCCCTTTAGCTAGAAGGTCTCTTAGGTAGGTAGCGTAAGAAATCTGTTTGTATTTTTCTTAGATCTTGTCTAATTTGCTAATTCTGTTTTTAAGCTATTAAACTTAATAGCTAACTCTTTTGCTTGTATAAAGAGGTTTGCTAACTCCTTTTTAAGTAGTTTAATGTTTCTCCTAATAGATGTTGTTAATATTAAGATCTAAAGGTCGTCTATGTAAGATAAAGAGTATATGTTGCTGTTTAATATAATTAACTAGAATAGCGGTTTAGTGTAAATTAGCAATAGGATGGGCGAGGCTAGGCTTTCTTAAGGTGTACTAGTATTAACCTTCTGTAGTTCTTCTGTTTGCCTATTAAAAGATAGCTCTAAGAGCCTCTCTATAAGAAAGGAGTTTGTCTATAATAAGAGGCAGGTAGGTAGCTATTAGTTGCTTTTATTTTCTAGAAGCTTGTTCTTAGATAAATAGTTAAACGCGCCTCTAATGTCTAAAAAGGCTGTTAAGGTAACTCTATACTTCTTTCTCTGTTGTTAAATATTGTTGTAGAAGAGGAGTACAGCGTTAATAGCTAATTTCTTAAGCCTACCTCCTATTTGTGTAGAGTGTAGCAGGCTAGTTGTTTCTGCTAAGGTACCTAATCTTTTTAAGTAAAGTCTTTCTAGTGCCTTCCCTAGACAGCATAAGAGGGAGATAAATCTATATGCTTTTAGAATTAAGTAGTCTAGTTTATTTAGCTTTCTAAGGATAACACCTTTTGCTTTTTACTAGCATCTTAGTTAGTATCTTAAGTTGAACAAAGCTAAATAGACTTTAAAGAAGATACTAGGTTAATATCTGTATGCCTTTAAGATAACTTCTTGGCTAATTCTATCTAGTCCTAGTAAAGTAGCTTTTATTTTCTAGCAGGCTGTGTTAAGCTCCTCTTTAGATAAAATTAGCTACTCCTATTTGTAGTATCCTTGGTAATTATCAAGTAATAGGGCAGGTGTAGAAGGAGGAAATAGGAATAACTCCTCTCTAAAGGTATAGCACTTCTCTTTAAAGAATTCTTTCTCTCTAATAGCAGATATTCTTGTTGAGAGGTTGTTTTTTGTATAGGCTATTGCTTTAAATATCTCTTTAGGCGATTTGTTTTAGAGGAACAATTCTTAATATTTAAGCTTAGCTTCCTTCATAGCTCTAAGATATTTGTTCTTAGCAAGCAAGTAATCTCTTTTCTATAGGTATAGCGTGTTGTCTCCTCTTCTTGTGTCAGATATTATAGGTTAAGTAATACTGATAAGATAATAATAATATAAGTGATGATAAGTTGATTGTATTGATAATTAAGTGATCGTGTTTTTTCTCTTGATCGTGCAGACTCCGAGTGCCCTTTTTATAACCTAGATTCTGTGTAGGCCTTGGCGGCGCTAACAACCCTTAGCGCCACCCCCTAATACCCTTGCAGGACCCCTCACCAGTCTCCCTAGCCTCATGATCAACCTGCGCTGGTGCCCTAAATTTAACACACCCTCTTAGCTCAAACGTACAGATTAAGCTAAAAACTTCCTTCGCTTGTTTCTTCTGTAAGGTAGTCAATCATAGGTCTAAGGCATTAAGTTAATTAATTATTAATACTAGATTAGCTTCTAGTCTTAGTTGTATGCCTAGATCAATAAGTCCTATCTGTTGTAGGAACCTCAGCTATTAATTAGCTAGTAATAGTTTATTAAGTTTATTAGCGAGCATCTAGCTTAATTCTGCGTAGATTACTTTAATTAACTTGTTCTAAACTTCTTGCCTAAGCTAGTAATTGTAGATATTAACATGTTGTAGCTTTGTAGTTAACTAGGAAATTTCCTCTAAGATTCATCAGATCGTTTGCAGGTTATTACACTGTATAGTAATAGTTTAGTTAACTATCTAAACTTAAAGCTTAGTAAGTAGTATCTAGGTAAATATAGCTTCTTTTGTAACTTGTGATAGCGCAAGTAGTTTAGCTTTAGTTATTAAGGTAGTAACTATATCCTGCTTGTTTGCCCTCTAAGCTATTAGTCTACTAAATAGTTTAATTACGTATCCTTATAAGCTTTTGCAATTAAGTGTATTATAAGTAAAAGAGGTGTCACTTGTAACAACTAAGTAATTGTGTCTACTAAATTGTAGTGCAAGCGTTCGTGTATAGTTAAGGTATAAGAGTATGTAATTAGCTGCTAGCTAATAATTAGGGCTAGGGTTTGTAAAGAACTGTGCTAGGCGTGATACTGCAAAGGCTGTATTAAGTCTCATGTTAACTGCTACAAATAATAGTGATTTAATCTTTTGTTAGTAGAGGTTAATCTCCCTAGAAGTCGCGTTGCCTTCTTAAGGCAGTAGTTTAGCCTTAATTATTAGAGTATTACTTTTAATTAAGTGATCGCTTACTAGTTAGTTAATTTTCTTAATATATACTAATTAGGAGATCTAGATCTTGCGCTGTAATTAATCCCTAATTAACTCTATACCTAGAAACTAATGTAGATTGTCTCCTCTAGTTATATAATACTTCTTTCTTATATCCTTAATAGCTGCTTACGCGTCTAATCTATAGTTCTTACTATACATTACAATAATATTGTTAACGTAGAAGAACACTAAGATCTCTTAGCAGATTATACAACACAGCTTATATAGAATAACAGTAAATCTACAGCTCTTAAGGTAAGTAGTAAAGTCTTGTTACTAGAGTAGTAGCAATATCTAGAGGCTGTAAAAGGCTTTGTTAAGCTTAAGGATTATCCTCTTTTTTGCGTTTCTACGCAGCATTCTTATGTATATAACTTAATTAATTAGTATGTATGTAAAGGCGTTAGTAACGTTGTTTTGCTTAAGCTTAAAGTTAAATTAGGCAGCAATTGCAAGAGCTATTAAAAAAGATTAACCTGCTAATGTAGCAGCGTAGGTTTTTTAAGCAGTAATATTGCGCTGTTAATTGCCCTATACAACTAAACGCGCTTTGCACTTAATAAACTAATAATCCTTGTTAATCTTGTAGGTATATACCTACATAGACTCTAGTATCTAGGTGTCTATTAGTCGTGCTTCTTGCGTTAGGACTTCTAACTATAAGTTTAATTACTTGTAGCTTGCAAGGTAATCCTCTTTAGTCTTTTTAAACAACTAGTAGAATATGTAAATCTCCTTTAGTTAATTTAGACTTAGCGCTAGTAGGAGCTTACTTAGGAAAGGCATCTAGTTATAACCTTAACTTTTAAGTAATTAATTAACTGCCGCGCTATTAAGTTTCTTGTTATTTAATTATTAAACTTTTCCTGCTCTCGCACTTACTATAAACACTAAAGCCTATAGGTCTGTCTAGTTTTTCTAAAGAGTTTTACTAATAGAACTTAATCCTATATTAGCACTACGTAGATTAGGACACTTGCTGCGACTAGTACCTAAGAGGTAATTAGGCCTAGGGTTTAATAGCTGCGCAAGGGCGACGTTCTAACTCTTAATATTAAGAGGATTATCTATACCCCTAATGCTCTCTGCTATTATAAGATTAGTTAAGAGGGCTACTAGTAGAGGCGTTAGTAGGGGTAAGAAGTAATCTACTTAAACCTTTCTTCTACGCTAATTATTTTCATTAGGTGTTTCTTTATGTATAAGTCTTTTATTAAAAGACTTATTCTTAAGAAAAGATTGTGTCTCCTCTTAGTTATTTGTAATCCCTAGGGGAAGTTCCACAGTTCTAATCTATGCCTTAATCTCTTTAAGGGTGCTATATATTAGGTTATTTATAACATCTTTCTTATCTCTAGTAAAGATTAATTCTTTGTTAAAAACTACATTGCGTGTAGTAATTACCTTAGCTATTATTAACACCTATATACAGTAAGTGTTCGTAGATTAATATCTAACTAGGTATTTAATCTATACCTTAGGATTAAGCTACTATAGTTTGCGCTTGCTGCGCTTTATATTATCTGTTATTGCAAACGCCTTGCACCTGTATACTTATAAGTAGCCTTAGTGTAGCTTATATAGTAAGGTAATAATTCTATTTTTGTATACGTTATGCGTAAAGAACTCTTAATATAGTAATCTCTATTAATTTACGTATTAAGGCGTTTAATTATATAGATATACTGCTAATTAAGTGATCTTAGGCTATAATAGCTATAGTAGGTTAATGTTAAGTTACATTGCTCGTGCTTTATCCTTAATCACACCCTCTAAGCGTTCTGCTCTACTATTCTGTGCTTAGGTATTAGGAGCGGAAGGCTTAAACTACATGCCTTAGGACCCTGCCTACTAACTTACTTCTAGTTTCACTATAATAATCTTGTTATTAGTCTTAATAACCTTTACTGCAATATTAAATTAGGTCTTAATAAAGATTATAAAGAACTCTAGTAACTTAATAATTATCTGCACTATTTAGTTGTCTTTAAAGTAGTAGTCCTATATAAATTTAGAAACACAATCTATAATTAGCATTTAGCTTCTTTCCTTAGTTAAGCTGTCAACTTTATAATTATAAAAGTTAAGTAAGATACGTTCTCTTAGAGACTTATTAATCCTACGCAGTATATAGTAGATTAGCCTTTTAGCTTTTACTTTTCTACATGCGTTGCATCCTACTGTAAGCACTCTAGTAATTCTTACCCCCTTAGATTGTTGTACGAGGTGCTTAAGCGCCCTTAGTCCTAGATAACCTATCCTCTTATGCTATATAAGCGCGCGTGCGCGTTGTCGTTAATTGTATTATAGCATAACTACCCTAGAGGCTATTGTTGCGTAATTAGTAATTAGGTTTGCTTTAAGCACCTACTGTCTGTGTAACTTAGTAAGGTTAGCAATTAAATTGTTAGTAAGCAATTATTAAAAGACTATTAAATTGTGTTTAGTGTCCTACTACAAGCCTTATAAGCAGAGTATCCTAAACAAGACAAGATTATATAGCAGATTAGGACAGTATACTATGTCTTTTAGGTGTAGTTAGCTTTAAGTCCTGCCACTAGCTGTAAGGGTGCGTTGGGTTGACCAAAGATGCAAGGTAAATAGTGAAGGTGAATGAATTAGATATCGAACTATAGAGAGAAACTACGTAGGTTTATATATCCAACCCGGGTGATTAGGACTTAACCCCGGTTAGAACTAACCGAGGTTATCGGAGGTTGTTGGATTAGCAGATCAGCTAGAAACTAGCGCAAATAGTGCGGCCAATAGTTAGCTACTAGTGCTGAGATGCTAGTACTGAGGTGCTAGTGCTGAGGTAAGAAAAGCCAACGAAGGCCACAGGCTGAGTACTAGGGAACATTAAGGCTTCAGCCCTTTACAATACCCCCCTCCTAATATAGTAGGAGTAGTAATCTTGTTACCTAGAGTTCCACTCTTCTAGGGCTTCCGTATCCTCTAGATTAATAGCTAGTTTCTAGATTAGATTTGGATATCCTAACTATTTAACTAAGTACTGCTTTTTTCTTCCTTTTCCTTTTTCTTCTAATAGGGTCTCTACTAGGTATTCTTCTCTATCCTCTGTCTCAATTAATAGAGGTTTATTGTCGTCTATTAGCTGGCTCTGTAGAGGGTCTAAGGACGCTAGTCTAAGGTTATTAACATTAAATACTGGGTAAATCTAGCTAAGAGTATTTAATTTAACTGCGTTTAGTCTAACAACCTTAAGTACTGTGTACTTAAGGTTTTTCTAGTTAAGTTTTCTGCTAGGCCTTTTTGTTTTATAGTAGTTGCCTAGTTTTAACTATACCTTATTACCTATTTTATGCTGAGGTGATTAGTGTCTTTTCTTATTTGCCTGCTTTTCTTATTCTTATTAACTTTCTCTTATTATAGCTTGTGTAAGCTTAATACTTTGCTGTAGTTTATTAATTATATTTTCTACCTTTTAATAGTCCTCTTGTATTTTCCTTTTAAGTTGTTGTTAAGAGCTGTGCTTTATTGCAATTTGTAGAGGATCTACCTTATAGCTGTGTTGTAGGAAGAAAGGAGACATTTTAGTAGACTAAGCTTACCTTACTATAACTATAATCTTAGCTATTTCTAGGTTACTTTTCTAATTTGTTTAATCTTAATTGCAGAAGGCTTGTAAATAAGCCTGTACTATATAGTTTATACTTTCTGTAGACCTGTTAGTTTCAGGATAGTATCTAGAAGATAAGCGTTACTTAATTTCTAATAACTCGCAAAGCTTAATCTAAAAATAGTTAACAAACTATATACCTCTGTCTAAAGTAATATAGTTTAGTAACTAATAGTAAGCTACTATAGAGTTAATAAAAGCTTTAGTAACACTTTCTATAGTAATGTCCTTAAGGCCTATTAGGATAACGTCCTTGCTAAGCCTATTTATAACTACTATAAAGTTTGTACAGCCTTTACTTTCTAGTAACCTTGTAATAAAATTTATAGAAATTTCTTTCTATATTTGCTTAGGTATAGGCAAGGGTTTTAGTAAGCCTTATAGGCTGTCTCTTTAAGGTTTTGTTCTTCTACACACTAAGCAGTTCCTTATGTACTTTTTAATACTTTTGCTAATAGAGGGCTAAAAGTTTTCTCTTGCAATAGCTGAGTAGGTAATATTCCTTCCTAGATAGCCTAGAGCCCTAGAACTGTAGATTTTGTAGATAATTCTAGTTCTTAGAGGTTTATTATTAGGTACCTATTTTTAATCTTAGTATAGGAGGTTTCTAGAATCGTCTAGTTAGCATTAAGAAATAGAAAGTTTAAGGTCTAAAGCTGTAGAAAATTATCTTTTACTATCCCTTATAGCTTTCTAGGCTATTTAGTAAGTTTTATCCTCTTTTTTAGCTTTATCCTATAGATCCTCTAGATCTAACTGCTCTTAAGGTAATTCTAGTACAGTTGCTAGATAGCTATTACAGCTAAAGGTTCTAAGCACTTCTTCTTCCTTTAGTTCTTTGTTAGTAGCTGTAGTTATAGATTTAAATACTTGTAGAAACTTTCTAGAAATCCTAGTATCTTAGTTGTTTACTAGCATATCTTGTTATCTCCTAGATAAGGCATTAGCCCTAGAGTTATTAACCCTAGGCCTGTAGGAGATTTCTATGTCAGGAAACTTTCTTAGAAATTAAGCCTATCTCATTTGTCTCTTACTAAGCTGTCTAGGCTTATTAAAATATTTAAGGTTTTTATAGTTTGTAATAAATATAAACTTGTTTAAAGACTATAGCATAGTAATCTACTTAGATAAGTAGGAGATAACTACTAGTAATTCCTTATTGTGTATCTCGTAATTGCTTTACGTGCTAGTTATCTTTTTTAACTAATAAGCAATAGGGCGTTAACTTCCTTTATTATTGTATTATGAGTGGACTCCTGCTACTACATATCTAGAAGAGTCTATTCTAGGATTGTTTCTCTGTCAGGATCCTATTAAGCTAGTACTAGTTTAGTAATAAATAACTCTTTTAGCTTATTAAAAGCTTTTTGCTTAGTTTTTCTTAATTAAAAGGAGATGTTACTAGTAATTCTTAAAAGAGGAGCTACTATTTCTTAGTAATTCTTAATAAAATATTAATAGAAGTTTACAAAACTAAGAAAACTGGGTACTCCTTTAACGTTTGTAAGTACCTGCTAATCTCTAATTGCTTTTACTTTGTTAGGATCTATTTAAAGTCCTTTTCCTACTTTAATAATAAAATTAAGGTATTTTATACTCTATACGTTGAATTCGCATTTCTAGATATCCTAAGGTAATCTAGCCTTGCCTATATCTTCTAGGACCTTATTTGTATTAGTTTAGTGATCTTTAAGTGAGCCGTTGAAATGTATTAAAACGTCGTCTAGGTAGGCTAAGCAAAAATTGTTAATATACTTGCAGAGAGTCTAATTCATATAGCGTTAAAAGGTACTAGGAGCGTTTGCTATACTAAATAGATTAACTAGCTATTTATATAACCTAAGACTAGTGTAAAAAGATGTGTTCTACTTATCTCCTGCATTAATCCTAATCTTATAGAAAGCTATAGAAACGTTAGTCTTTGTAAACTATTTAGCTTTTGTAATATTATTTAAAGTTTCCTAAATTAAAAGTAAAAGATAACAATGTTTCTTTGTAATAGCGTTTGGGGCTTAGTAATTAACGCAAAAACGTAATCCTCTTCTAGGTTTCTTAGTAAAAAGGCTAGGGGAGGAGGTAAGAGAGCTACTAGCTCTAATCTATCCTTTGTTAAGTAGAGAAATAAGCTCCTTTCGTAATACTAGAAGTTCTAGGCAGCTTATACTATATAGAGGTACCTAGAGAGCCTCCTTTTCTTTGCCTTTATTATCTTTCTTTAGTTTAATTTAGTAATCTACTCTAGATCCGCGTAAAGGAGGTAGTACAGAGGCAGTTTTTAGATTAAAAATCTAAGCTAGGTGTTAATAAGCTTTAGGGAGTAAAGGTAGAACCTCTACTTTCTTCTTAGGAGCTAAGGCTTTATTAATATCCTTAAGAGAAGCAGCAAAAGTCTAAATAGACTTATCTTTTTTTGCCTGCCTAATATAGGAGTAATAAGCTGTTGCGCTTATTTGTTTTAATCTCTAGTTTCTTTTAATAAGGCAATCTTTAGTGCTAAGTAACTTAATCCTTTAGCTAGAAGAATAGATGTAAATTGTTTTTTTAGAAAGAGCAATAGTAACCTCTCTTCTATTTATTTAGGGCAGTCTAAGTATTACATTGTGACTAGAGTATATAGGGGTCACATAACCCTAAATAGTATCCTTATAACTCTTAATATTAATGTCTAACCTAGTAACTTTGTTAATAGTTCTAAGTTTATCTGTAACTCTTTCTAATCTCCTAAAAGAAATAGAAATGTACTGTAAGTTAGCGTTTTTAATAAGTTAAGGGCTAATAAGCGAGTATACAAGGTTTCCTGTATTGATTTAAGTAGAGGCAAAAGTGTAACAATTAACTAGCGCTATTAAAGTAATTCTATTGCTACTTATATTCTTTTTAACTTTAGCCTACTCCTTAACTAAGTTATCCTAACTTATTGGAGGCTCCTGCTAGTAACTTTAAACAGAAGCTACTTTTTTTCTAAATCTAAGTCCTTATTTAAGCTTCCCTTGCTAAGCTTATTATCTTTCTTTTTCTTAGAGCTAGAGGACTTAACTATAGTCTTTTTCTCCTTTTTAGAGGATTTCTTATTCTCTATACAATGTGTAGATAAATAGCCCTTCTATTTGCAGTTAAAACAGCGTCTTTCTTTATACAACTGTTCTAACTCCTAGTTACTAAACTGTTAAGGTTTAGCAGTTCTTCTTGTGTATTCTATCCCTTCTATCTAGTCTTCTTTTAAAGGAGAAGGAGGAGGAGAAGTTCTCCTAGATTTTTACAGGCTATCTAAATCCTTTTAGGTAATACCTACACGTTTATCTTAAAGTTTCTAAATAAGACTTTTTTGAAAAAACATTATCCTTGTATCCTTGTCTAAGCTACTATTAGATAATAGCAGTTGCTCTTAGAATTCTATAATGTATTTATAAATGCTTTTCTTGCCTTAGCTTATAAACTAGAGCTTGTTCTTAGCTCTCTCTGCGCTACAGGGGTTGCTAAACATTTAGTTAAAGAAGTTTAATAACTTATTAAGGTTTTATAAATTAGAAATCTCGATTTAGTTAACCAAAGGCAGAGTAAGAGTTACAGCTAAGCCTTTTAGTTAGCTAAAGGCGTAATTGTAAGTCCTTTTATCTGTATTAAAATCTTCTTTGTTATTTTCTACCTTAGCAATAAGTTGTTGTTAAGAGATTTAGTACATCTTTCTATTTCTATTAAAGGTATTAAGACCCAGGGTTAGGGTTAGGGTTAGGGTTAGGGTTAGGGTTAGGGTTAGGGTTAGGGTTAGGGTTAGGGTTAGGGTTAGGGTTAGGGTTAGGGTTAGGGTTAGGGTTAGGGTTAGGGTTAGGGTTAGGGTTAGGGTTAGGGTTAGGGTTAGGAGTTAGG